>NW_022639021.1:0-30000 GCF_010993605.1 Petromyzon marinus | reverse complement strand
GTCAATGGTCAGGGTCAACAGCAACAACAACAACAACGGGAGCACCACGTGGTGGTGGTGGTGGTGGTAGTTGAGTTTTATAAGTAGGTGAAACGTTGAGTTTTATAAGAAACGTTGAGTTTTATAAGTAGGTGAAACGTTGAGTTTTATAAGAAACGTTGAGTTTTATAAGTAGGTGAAACGTTGAGTTTTATAAGAAACGTTGAATTTTATAAGTAGGTGAAACGTTGAGTTTTATAAGTAGGTGAAACGTTGAGTTTTATAAGTAGGTGAAACCTTGAGTTTTATAAGTAGGTGACACGTTGAGTTTTATAAGTAGGTGAAACGTTGAGTTTTATAAGTGGGTGAAACGTTGAGTTTTATGAGTAGGTGACACGTTGAGTTTTATAAGTAGGTGAAACGTTGAGTTTTATAAGAAACGTTGAGTTTTATAAGAAACGTTGAGTTTTATAAGTAGGTGAAACGTTGAGTTTTATAAGAAACGTTGAGCTTTATAAGTAGGTGAAACGTTGAGTTTTATAAGAAACGTTGAGTTTTATAAGAAACGTTGAGTTTTATAAGTAGGTGAAACGTTGAGTTTTATAAGTAGGTGAAACGTTGAGTTTTATAAGAAACGTTGAGTTTTATAAGTAGGTGAAACGTTGAGTTTTATAAGAAACGTTGAGTTGTATAAGAAGGTGAAACGTTGAGTTTTATAAGAAACGTTGAGTTTTATAAGTAGGTGAAACGTTGAGTTTTATAAGAAACGTTGAGTTTTATAAGTAGGTGAAACGTGGAGTTTTATAAGAAACGTTGAGTTTTATAAGTAGGTGAAGCGTTGAGTTTTATAAGTAGGTGAAACGTTGAGTTTTATAAGTAGGTGAAACGTTGAGATTTATAAGAAACGTTGAGTTTTATAAGTAGGTGAAACGTTGAGTTTTATAAGTAGGTGAAACGTTGAGTTTTATAAGAAACGTTGAGTTTTATAAGTAGGTGAAACGTTGAGTTTTATAAGAAACGTTGAGTTTTATAAGTAGGTGAAACGTTGAGTTTGATAAGAAACGTTGAGTTTTATAAGTAGGTGAAACGTTGAGTTTTATAAGAAACGTTGAGTTTTATAAACAGGTGAAACGTTGAGTTTTATAAGTAGGTGAAACGTTGAGTTTTATAAGTAGGTGAAACGTTGAGTTTTATAAGAAACGTTGAGTTTTATAAGTGGGTGAAGCGTTGAGTTTTATAAGAAATGTTGAGTTTTATAAGTAGGTGAAACGTTAAGTTTTATAAGAAACGTTGAGCTTTATAAGTAGGTGAAACGTTGAGTTTTATAAGAAACGTTGAGTTTTATAGGAAACGTTGAGTTTTATAAGTAGGTGAAACGTTGAGTTTTATAAGAAACGTTGAGTTTTATAAGTAGGTGAAACGTTGAGTTTTATAAGAAACGTTGAGTTTTATAAGTAGGTGAAACGTTGAGTTTTATAAGAAACGTTGAGTTTTATAAGTAGGTGAAACGTTGAGTTTTATAAGAAACGTTGAGTTTTATAAGGAGGTGAAACGTTGAGTTTTATAAGAAACGTTGAGTTTTATAAGTAGGTGAAACGTTGAGTTTTATAAGGAGGTGAAACGTTGAGTTTTATAAGAAACGTTGAGTTTTATAAGTAGGTGAAACGTTGAGTTTTATAAGAAACGTTGAGTTTTATAAGTAGGTGAAACGTTGAGTTTTATAAGAAACGTTGAGTTTTATAAGTAGGTGAAACGTTGAGTTTTATAAGAAACGTTGAGTTTTATAAGTAGGTGAAACGTTGAGTTTTATAAGAAACGTTGAGTTTTATAAGTAGGTGAAACGTTGAGTTTTATAAGAAACGTTGAGTTTTATAAGTAGGTGAAACGTTGAGTTTTATAAGAAACGTTGAGTTTTATAAGTAGGTGAAACGTTGAGTTTTATAAGAAACGTTGAGTTTTATAAGTAGGTGAAACGTTGAGTTTTATAAGAAACGTTGAGTTTTATAAGTAGGTGAAACGTTGAGTTTTATAAGAAACGTTGAGTTTTATAAGTAGGTGAAACGTTGAGTTTTATAAGAAACGTTGAGTTTTATAAGAAACGTTGAGTTTTATAAGTAGGTGAAACGTTGAGTTTTATAAGAAACGTTGAGTTTTATAAGTAGGTGAAACGTTGAGTTTTATAAGCAGGTGAAACGTTGAGTTTTATAAGTAGGTGAAACGTTGAGTTTTATAAGAAACGTTGAGTTTTATAAGTAGGTGAAACGTTGAGTTTTATAAGAAACGTTGAGTTTTATAAGAAACGTTGAGTTTTATAAGTAGGTGAAACGTTGAGTTTTATAAGTAGGTGAAACGTTGAGTTTTATAAGAAACGTTGAGTTTTATAAGTGGGTGAAACGTTGAGTTTTATAAGAAACGTTGAGTTTTATAAGTAGGTGAAACGTTGAGTTTTATAAGAAACGTTGAGTTTTATAAGTAGGTGAAACGTTGAGTTTTATAAGCAGGTGAAACGTTGAGTTTTATAAGAAACGTTGAGTTTTATAAGTAGGTGAAAACGTTGAGTTTTATAAGTAGAAACGTTGAGTTTTATAAGAAACGTTGAGTTTTATAAGTAGGTGAAACGTTGAGTTTTTATAAGTAGGTGAAACGTTGAGTTTTATAAGAAACGTTGAGTTTTATAAGTAGGTGAAACGTTGAGTTTTATAAGAAACGTTGAGTTTTATAAGTAGGTGAAACGTTGAGTTTTATAAGAAACGTTGAGTTTTATAAGTAGGTGAAACGTTGAGTTTTATAAGAAACGTTGAGTTTTATAAGTAGGTGAAACGTTGAGTTTTATAAGAAACGTTGAGTTTTATAAGTAGGTGAAACATTGAGTTTTATAAGGAGGTGAAACGTTGAGTTTTATAAGAAACGTTGAGTTTTATAAGTAGGTGAAACGTTGAGTTTTATAAGAAACGTTGAGTTTTATAAGTAGGTGAAACGTTGAGTTTTATAAGAGAAACGTTGAGTTTTATAAGTAGGTGAAACGTTGAGTTTTATAAGAAACGTTGAGTTTATAAGTAGGTGAAACGTTTGAGTTTATAAGAAACGTTGAGTTTTATAAGTAGGTGAAACGTTGAGTTTTATAAGAAACGTTGAGTTTTATAGTAGGTGAAACGTTGAGTTTTATAAGAAACGTTGAATTTTATAAGTAGGTGAAACGTTGAGTTTTATAAGAAACGTTGAGTTTTATAAGTAGGTGAAACGTTGAGTTTTATAAGAAACGTTGAGTTTTATAAGTAGGTGAAACGTTGAGTTTTATAAGAAACGTTGAGTTTTATAAGTAGGTGAAACGTTGAGTTTTATAAGAAACGTTTGAGTTTTATAAGTAGGTGAAACGTTGAGTTTTATAAGGAGGTGAAACGTTGAGTTTTATAAGAAACGTTGAGTTTTATAAGTAGGTGATAAACGTTGAGTTTTATAAGAAACGTTGAGTTTTATAAGTAGGTGAAACGTTGAGTTTTATAAGAAACGTTGAGTTTTATAAGTATGTGAAACGTTGAGTTTATAAGAAACGTTGAGTTTTATAAGTAGGTGAAACGTTGAGTTTTATAAGAAACGTTGAGTTTTATAAGTAGGTGAAACGTTGAGTTTTATAAGTAGGTGAAACGTTGAGTTTTATAAGAAACGTTGAGTTTTATAAGTAGGTGAAACGTTGAGTTTTATAAGAAACGTTGAGTTTTATAAGTAGGTGAAACGTTGAGTTTTATAAGTAGGTGAAACGCTGAGTTTTATAAGTAGGTGAAACGTTGAGTTTTATAAGTAGGTGAAACGTTGAGTTTTATAAGAAACGTTGAGTTTTATAAGTAGGTGAAACGTTGAGTTTTATAAGTAGGTGAAACGTTGAGTTTTATAAGAAACGTTGAGTTTTATAAGTAGGTGAAACGTTGAGTTTTATAAGAAACGTTGCGTTTTATAAGAAACGTTGAGTTTTATAAGTAGGTGAAACGTTGAGTTTTATAAGAAACGTTGAGTTTTATAAGTAGGTGAAACGTTGAGTTTTATAAGCAGGTGAAACGTTGAGTTTTATAAGTAGGTGAAACGTTGAGTTTTATAAGAAACGTTGAGTTTTATAAGTAGGTGAAACGTTGAGTTTTATAAGAAACGTTGAGTTTTATAAGAAACGTTGAGTTTTATAAGTAGGTGAAACGTTGAGTTTTATAAGTAGGTGAAACGTTGAGTTTTATAAGAAACGTTGAGTTTTATAAGTGGGTGAAACGTTGAGTTTTATAAGAAACGTTGAGTTTTATAAGTAGGTGAAACGTTGAGTTTTATAAGAAACGTTGAGTTTTATAAGTAGGTGAAACGTTGAGTTTCATAAGTAGGTAAAACGTTGAGTTTCATAAGCAGGTGAAACGTTGAGTTTTATAAGTAGGTGAAACGTTGAGTTTTATAAGAAACGTTGAGTTTTATAAGTAGGTGAAACGTTAAGTTTTATAAGAAACGTTGAGTTTTATAAGAAACGTTGAGTTTTATAAGTAGGTGAAACGTTGAGTTTTATAAGTAGGTGAAACGTTGAGTTTCATAAGAAACGTTGAGTTTTATAAGTAGGTGAAACGTTGAGTTTTATAAGAAACGTTGAGTTTTATAAGTAGGTGAAACGTTGAGTTTTATAAGTAGGTGAAACGCTGAGTTTTATAAGTAGGTGAAACGTTGAGTTTTATAAGTAGGTGAAACGTTGAGTTTTATAAGAAACGTTGAGTTTTATAAGTAGGTGAAACGTTGAGTTTTATAAGTAGGTGAAACGTTGAGTTTTATAAGAAACGTTGAGTTTTATAAGTAGGTGAAACGTTGAGTTTTATAAGAAACGTTGAGTTTTATAAGAAACGTTGAGTTTTATAAGTAGGTGAAACGTTGAGTTTTATAAGAAACGTTGAGTTTTATAAGTAGGTGAAACGTTGAGTTTTATAAGTAGGTGAAACGTTGAGTTTTATAAGTAGGTGAAACGTTGAGTTTTATAAGAAACGTTGAGTTTTATAAGCAGGTGAAACGTTGAGTTTTATAAGTAGGTGAAACGTTGAGTTTTATAAGAAACGTTGAGTTTTATAAGTAGGTGAAACGTTGAGTTTTATAAGAAACGTTGAGTTTTATAAGAAACGTTGAGTTTTATAAGTAGGTGAAACGTTGAGTTTTATAAGTAGGTGAAACGTTGAGTTTTATAAGAAACGTTGAGTTTTATAAGTGGGTGAAACGTTGAGTTTTATAAGAAACGTTGAGTTTTATAAGTAGGTGAAACGTTGAGTTTTATAAGAAACGTTGAGTTTTATAAGTAGGTGAAACGTTGAGTTTCATAAGTAGGTAAAACGTTGAGTTTCATAAGCAGGTGAAACGTTGAGTTTTATAAGTAGGTGAAACGTTGAGTTTTATAAGAAACGTTGAGTTTTATAAGTAGGTGAAACGTTAAGTTTTATAAGAAACGTTGAGTTTTATAAGAAACGTTGAGTTTTATAAGTAGGTGAAACGTTGAGTTTTATAAGTAGGTGAAACGTTGAGTTTTATAAGAAACGTTGAGTTTTATAAGTAGGTGAAACGTTGAGTTTTATAAGAAACGTTGAGTTTTATAAGTAGGTGAAACGTTGAGTTTTATAAGTAGGTGAAACGCTGAGTTTTATAAGTAGGTGAAACGTTGAGTTTTATAAGTAGGTGAAACGTTGAGTTTTATAAGAAACGTTGAGTTTTATAAGTAGGTGAAACGTTGAGTTTTATAAGTAGGTGAAACGTTGAGTTTTATAAGAAACGTTGAGTTTTATAAGTAGGTGAAACGTTGAGTTTTATAAGAAACGTTGAGTTTTATAAGAAACGTTGAGTTTTATAAGTAGGTGAAACGTTGAGTTTTATAAGAAACGTTGAGTTTTATAAGTAGGTGAAACGTTGAGTTTTATAAGCAGGTGAAACGTTGAGTTTTATAAGTAGGTGAAACGTTGAGTTTTATAAGAAACGTTGAGTTTTATAAGTAGGTGAAACGTTGAGTTTTATAAGAAACGTTGAGTTTTATAAGAAAACGTTGAGTTTTATAAGTAGGTGAAACGTTGAGTTTTATAAGTAGGTGAAACGTTGAGTTTTATAAGAAACGTTGAGTTTTATAAGTGGGTGAAACGTTGAGTTTTATAAGAAACGTTGAGTTTTATAAGTAGGTGAAACGTTGAGTTTTATAAGAAACGTTGAGTTTTATAAGTAGGTGAAACGTTGAGTTTCATAAGTAGGTAAAACGTTGAGTTTCATAAGCAGGTGAAACGTTGAGTTTTATAAGTAGGTGAAACGTTGAGTTTTATAAGAAACGTTGAGTTTTATAAGTAGGTGAAACGTTAAGTTTTATAAGAAACGTTGAGTTTTATAAGAAACGTTGAGTTTTATAAGTAGGTGAAACGTTGAGTTTTATAAGTAGGTGAAACGTTGAGTTTTATAAGAAACGTTGAGTTTTATAAGTAGGTGAAACGTTGAGTTTTATAAGAAACGTTGAGTTTTATAAGTAGGTGAAACGTTGAGTTTTATAAGAAACGTTGAGTTTTATAAGTAGGCGAAACGTTGAGTTTTATAAGAAACGTTGAGTTTTATAAGTAGGTGAAACGTTGAGTTTTATAAGTGGGTGAAACGTTGAGTTTTATAAGTAGGTGAAACGTTGAGTTTTATAAGTAGGTGAAACGTTGAGTTTTAAAAGTAGGTGACACGTTGAGTTTTATAAGTAGGTGAAACGTTGAGTTTTATAAGTGGGTGAAACCTTGAGTTTTATAAGTATGTGACACTTTGAGTTTTATAAGTAGGTGAAACGTTGAGTTTTATAAGTAGGTGAAACGTTGAGTTTTATAAGTAGGTGAAACATTGAGTTTTATAAGTGGGTGAAACCTTGAGTTTTATAAGTAGGTGACACGTTGAGTTTCATAAGTAGGTGAAACGTTGAGTTTTATAAGTAGGTGAAACGTTGAGTTTTATAAGTATGTGAAACGTTGAGTTTTATAAGTAGGTGAAACGTTGAGTTTTATAAGTAGGTGAAACGTTGAGTTTTATAAGTAGGTGAAACGTTGAGTTTTATAAGTAGGTGAAACGTTGAGTTTGATAAGTAGGTGAAACGTTGAGTTTTATAAGTAGGTGACACGTTGAGTTTTATAAGTAGGTGAAACGTTGAGTTTTATAAGTAGGTGAAACGTTGAGTTTTATAAGTAGGTGAAACGTTGAGTTTTATAAGTAGGTGAAACGTTGAGTTTTATAAGTTGGTGAAACGTTGAGTTTTATAAGTGGGTGAAACGTTGAGTTTTATAAGAAGGTGAAACGTTGAGTTTTATAAGTAGGTGAAACGTTGAGTTTTATAAGTAGGTGAAACGTTGAGTTTTATGAGTAGGTGAAACGTTGAGTTTTATAAGCGGGTGAAACGTTGAGTTTTATAAGTAGGTGAAACGTTGAGTTTTAAAAGTAGGTGACACGTTGAGTTTTATAAGTAGGTGAAACGTGGAGTTTTATAAGTAGGTGAAACGTTGAGTTTTATAAGTAGGTGACACGTTGAGTTTTATAAGTAGGTGAAACGTTGTGTTTTATAAGCAGGTGAAACGTTGAGTTTTATAAGTAGGTGAAGCGTTGAGTTGTATAAGTAGGTGAAACGTTGAGTTTCATAAGTACGTGAAACGTTGAGTTTTATAAGTAGGTGAAACGTTGTGTTTTATAAGCAGGTGAAACGTTGAGTTTTATAAGTAGGTGAAACGTTGAGTTTTATAAGTAGGTGAAACGTTGAGTTTTATAAGTAGGTGAAACGTTGAGTTTTATAAGAAACGTTGAGTTTTATAAGTAGGTGAAACGTTGAGTTTTATAAGTAGGTGACACGTTGAGTTTTATAAGAAACGTTGAGTTTTATAAGTAGATGACACGTTGAGTTTTATAAGTAGGTGAAACGTTGAGTTTTATAAGTAGGTGACACGTTGAGTTTCATAAGTGGGTGAAACGTTGAGTTTTATAAGTGGGTGAAACGTTGAGTTTTATAAGTAGGTGAAACGTTGAGTTTTATAAGTAGGTGACACGTTGAGTTTTATAAGTAGGTGAAACGTTGAGTTTTATAAGTAGATGACACGTTGAGTTTTATAAGTAGGTGAAACGTTGAGTTTTATAAGTAGGTGAAACGTTGAGTTTTATAAGTAGGTGAAACGTTGAGTTTTATAAGTAGGTGAAACGTTGAGTTTTAAAAGTAGGTGAAACGTTGAGTTTTATGAGTAGGTGAAACGTTGAGTTTTATAAGTAGGTGAAACGTTGAGTTTTATAAGTAGGTGAAACGTTGAGTTTTATAAGTAGGTGAAACGTTGAGTTTTATAAGTAGGTGAAACGATGAGTTTTATAAGTAGGTGAAACGTTGAGTTTTATAAGTGGGTGACACGTTGAGTTTTATAAGTAGGTGAAACGTTGAGTTTTATAAGAAACGTTGAGTTTTATAAGTAGGTGAAACGTTGAGTTTTATAAGTAGGTGAAACGTTGAGTTTTATAAGTAGGTGAAACGTTGAGTTTTATAAGTAGGTGAAACGTTGAGTTTTATAAGTAGGTGAAACGTTGAGTTTTATAAGTAGGTGAAACGTTGAGTTTCATAAGTAGGTGAAACGTTGAGTTTTATAAGTAGGTGAAACGTTGAGTTTTATAAGTAGGTGAAACGTTGAGTTTTATAAGTAGGTGAAACGTTGAGTTTTATAAGTAGGTGAAACGTTGAGTTTTATAAGAAACGTTGAGTTTTATAAGTAGGTGAAACGTTGAGTTTTATAAGTAGGTGAAACGTTGTTTTATAAGTGGGTGAAACGTTGAGTTTTATAAGTAGGATAAACGTTGAGTTTTATAAGTGGGTGAAACGTTGAGTTTTATAAGAAGGTGAAACGTTGAGTTTTATAAGTAGGTGAAACGTTGAGTTTTATAAGTAGGTGAAACGTTGAGTTTTATGAGTAGGTGAAACGTTGAGTTTTATAAGCGGGTGAAACGTTGAGTTTTATAAGTAGGTGAAACGTTGAGTTTTAAAAGTAGGTGACACGTTGAGTTTTATAAGTAGGTGAAACGTGGAGTTTTATAAGTAGGTGAAACGTTGAGTTTTATAAGTAGGTGACACGTTGAGTTTTATAAGTAGGTGAAACGTTGTGTTTTATAAGCAGGTGAAACGTTGAGTTTTATAAGTAGGTGAAGCGTTGAGTTGTATAAGTAGGTGAAACGTTGAGTTTCATAAGTACGTGAAACGTTGAGTTTTATAAGTAGGTGAAACGTTGTGTTTTATAAGCAGGTGAAACGTTGAGTTTTATAAGTAGGTGAAACGTTGAGTTTTATAAGTAGGTGAAACGTTGAGTTTTATAAGTAGGTGAAACGTTGAGTTTTATAAGAAACGTTGAGTTTTATAAGTAGGTGAAACGTTGAGTTTTATAAGTAGGTGACACGTTGAGTTTTATAAGAAACGTTGAGTTTTATAAGTAGATGACACGTTGAGTTTTATAAGTAGGTGAAACGTTGAGTTTTATAAGTAGGTGACACGTTGAGTTTCATAAGTGGGTGAAACGTTGAGTTTTATAAGTGGGTGAAACGTTGAGTTTTATAAGTAGGTGAAACGTTGAGTTTTATAAGTAGGTGACACGTTGAGTTTTATAAGTAGGTGAAACGTTGAGTTTTATAAGTAGATGACACGTTGAGTTTTATAAGTAGGTGAAACGTTGAGTTTTATAAGTAGGTGAAACGTTGAGTTTTATAAGTAGGTGAAACGTTGAGTTTTATAAGTAGGTGAAACGTTGAGTTTTAAAAGTAGGTGAAACGTTGAGTTTTATGAGTAGGTGAAACGTTGAGTTTTATAAGTAGGTGAAACGTTGAGTTTTATAAGTAGGTGAAACGTTGAGTTTTATAAGTAGGTGAAACGTTGAGTTTTATAAGTAGGTGAAACGATGAGTTTTATAAGTAGGTGAAACGTTGAGTTTTATAAGTGGGTGACACGTTGAGTTTTATAAGTAGGTGAAACGTTGAGTTTTATAAGAAACGTTGAGTTTTATAAGTAGGTGAAACGTTGAGTTTTATAAGTAGGTGAAACGTTGAGTTTTATAAGTAGGTGAAACGTTGAGTTTTATAAGTAGGTGAAACGTTGAGTTTTATAAGTAGGTGAAACGTTGAGTTTTATAAGTAGGTGAAACGTTGAGTTTCATAAGTAGGTGAAACGTTGAGTTTTATAAGTAGGTGAAACGTTGAGTTTTATAAGTAGGTGAAACGTTGAGTTTTATAAGTAGGTGAAACGTTGAGTTTTATAAGTAGGTGACACGTTTAGTTTTATAAGTGGGTGAAACGTTGAGTTTTATAAGTGGGTGAAACGTTGAGTTTTATAAGTGAGTGAAACGTTGAGTTTTATAAGTAGGTGAAACGTTGAGTTTTATAAGTAGTTGAAACGTTGAGTTTTATAAGTAGGTGAAACGTTGAGTTTTATAAGTAGGTGAAACGTTGAGTTTTATAAGTAGGTGAAACGTTGAGTTTTATTAGTAGGTGAAACGTTGAGTTTTTTAAGTAGGTGAAACGTTAAGTTTTATAAGTAGGTGACACGTTGAGTTTTATAAGTAGGTGAAACGTTGAGTTTTATAAGTAGGTGAAACGTTGAGTTTTATAAGTGGGTGAAACGTTGAGTTTTATAAGTGAGTGAAACGTTGAGTTTTATAAGTAGGTGAAACGTTGAGTTTTATAAGTAGTTGAAACGTTGAGTTTTATAAGTAGGTGACACGTTGAGTTTTATAAGTAGGTGAAACGTTGAGTTTTATAAGCAGGTGAAACGTTGACTTTTATAAGTGGGTGAAACGTTGAGTTTTATAAGTAGGTGAAACGTTGAGTTTTATAAGTAGGTGAAACGTTGAGTTTTATAAGTAGGTGAAACGTTGAGTTTTATAAGTAGGTGAAACGTTGAGTTTTATAAGCAGGTGAAACGTTGACTTTTATAAGTGGGTGAAACGTTGAGTTTTATAAGTAGGTGAAACGTTGAGTTTTATAAGTAGGTGAAACGTTGAGTTTTATAAGTAGGTGAAACGTTGAGTTTTATAAGAAACGTTGAGTTTTATAAGTAGGTGAAACGTTGAGTTTTATAAGTAGGTGAAACGTTGTTTTATAAGTGGGTGAAACGTTGAGTTTTATAAGTAGGATAAACGTTGAGTTTTATAAGTAGGTGAAACGTTGTTTTATAAGTGGGTGAAACGTTGAGTTTTATAAGCAGGTGAAACGTTGAGTTTTATAAGTAGGTGACACGTTGAGTTTTATAAGTAGGTGAAACGTGGAGTTTTATAAGTAGGTGAAACGTTGAGTTTTATAAGTAGGTGAAACGTTGAGTTTTATAAGTAGGTGAAGCGTTGAGTTTTATAAGTGGGTGAAACGTTGAGTTTTATAAGTAGGTGACACGTTGAGTTTTATAAGTAGGTGAAACGTTAAGTTTTATAAGTAGGTGAAACGTTGAGTTTTATAAGCAGGTGAAACGGTGAGTTTTATAAGTAGGTGAAACGTTGAGTTTTATAAGTAGGTGAAACGTTGAGTTTTATAAGTAGGTGAAACGTTGAGTTTTATAAGTAGGTGAAACGTTGAGTTTTATAAGCAGGTGAAACGTTGAGTTTTATAAGTAGGTGAAACGTTGAGTTTTATAAGAAGGTGAAACGTTGAGTTTTATGAGTAGGTGAAACGTTAAGTTTTATAAGTAGGTGAAACGTTGAGTTTTATGAGTAGGTGAAACGTTAAGTTTTATAAGTAGGTGAAACGTTGAGTTTTATAAGTAGGTGAAACGTTGAGTTTTATGAGTAGGTGAAACGTTAAGTTTTATAAGTAGGTGAAACGTTGAGTTTTATAAGTAGGTGAAACGTTGAGTTTTATAAGTGGGTGAAACGTTGAGTTTTATAAGTAGGTGAAACGTTGAGTTTTATAAGTAGGTGAAACGTTGAGTTTTATAAGTGGGTGAAACGTTGAGTTTTATAAGTAGGTGAAACGTTGAGTTTTATAAGTAGGTGACACGTTGAGTTTTATAAGTAGGTGAAACGTTGAGTTTTATAAGTAGGTGAAACGTTGAGTTTTATTATAAGTAGGTGAAACGTTGAGTTTTATAAGTAGGTGAAACGTTGAGTTTTATAAGTAGGTGAAACGTTGAGTTTTATAAGTAGGTGAAACGTTGAGTTTTATAAGTAGGTGAAACGTTGAGTTTTATAAGAAACGTTGAGTTTTATAAGTAGGTGAAACGTTGAGTTTTATAAGCAGGTGAAACGTTGAGTTTTATAAGTAGGTGAAACGTTGAGTTTTATAAGTAGGTGAAACGTTGAGTTTTGTAAGCAGGTGAAACGTTGAGTTTTATAAGTAGGTGAAACGTTGAGTTTTATAAGAAACGTTGAGTTTTATAAGTAGGTGAAACGTTGAGTTTTATAAGAAACGTTGAGTTTTATAAGTAGGTGAAACGTTGAGTTTTATAAGTAGGTGAAACGTTGAGTTTTATAAGAAACGTTGAGTTTTATAAGTAGGTGAAACGTTGAGTTTTATAAGAAACGTTGAGTTTTATAAGTAGGTGAAACGTTGAGTTTTATAAAAAAAACGTTGAGTTTTATAAGTGGGTGAAACGTTGAGTTTTATAAGAAACGTTGAGTTTTATAAGTAGGTGAAACGTTGAGTTTTATAAGAAACGTTGAGTTTTATAAGTAGGTGACACGTTGAGTTTTATAAGTAGGTGAAACGTTGAGTTTTATAAGTAAGTGACACGTTGAGTTTTATAAGTAGGTGAAACGTTGAGTTTTAAAAGTAGGTGAAACGTTGAGTTTTATAAGTGGGTGAAACGTTGAGTTTTATAAGTAGGTGAAACGTTGAGTTTTAAAAGTAGGTGAAACGTTGAGTTTTATAAGTAGGTGAAACGTTGAGTTTTATAAGCAGGTGAAACGTTGAGTTTTATAAGTAGGTGAAACGTTGAGTTTTATAAGTAGGTGAAACGTTGAGTTTTATAAGTAGGTGACACGTTGAGTTTTATAAGCAGGTGAAACGTTGAGTTTTATAAGGGGGCACCACGGGGTGACCAGCCCCTCCCCACCCTCCCCTCCCCACCCTCCCCATCCAGCCATTGTTGGATGCACGACGGACGGACGGACACAATAATCCCCTGTGGGCTGGTGGTGTAGTAACCGGGAGGTTCCTACATAGTATAAAGTGACGGTGTATTTGCGAAAGTCGGTAAGGGTGAAAGCCGTACATGGGGGTACGAGACTCCACGAGGTTAACCGTGCGATGTGTTAACCACTCACTCATTCACTCCCTCCTACACTCACTCATTCAACCACTCATTCACTCAACCACTCACTCAACCACTCACTCACTCAACCACTCACTCACTCAACCACTCATTCACTCCCTTGTACACTCACTCATTCAACCACTCATTCACTCAACCACTCACTAAACCACTCAACCACTCACGCAACCACTCACTCATTCACTCAACCACTCACTCATTCAACCACTCATTCACTCAACCACTCACTAAACCACTCAACCACTCACTCAACCACTCACTCATTCACTCAACCACTCACTCACTCAACCACTCATTCACTCAACCACTTACTAAACCACTCACCCAACCACTCACTTTGAATAGTGTAGTGTGTAGTGTAGTGTACAGTAGCGTATAGGGTAGTGTGTAGTGTATAGTGTGGTGTATAGTATAGTATAGTGTGTAGTGTAGTGTAGTGTATAGTGTAGTGTATAGTGTAGTGTATAGTGTAGTGTATAGTGTAGTATACTGTAGTGTATAGTGTAGTGTATAGTAGCCTATAGTGCAATGTATAGTGTAGTGTACAGTACAGTAGTGTATAGCATAGTGTACAGTAGTGCGTAGTGCACAGTAGTGTATAGTGTACAGTAGTGTATAGTGTAGTGTATAGTGTAGTGTATAGTACAGTAGTGTATTGTATAGTGTAGTGTATAGTACAGTAGTGTATAGTTTACAGTAGTGTATAGTGTAGTGTATAGTGTAGTGTACAGTGTAGTGTGTAGTAGTGTATAGTGTAGTGTATAGTGTAGTGTATAGTGTACAGTAGTGTATAGTGTAGTGTATAGTACAGTAGCGTATAGTGTAATGTATAGTGAGTGTGGTGTATAGTGTAGTGTATAGTGTAGTGTATAGTGTAGTATATAGTATAGTGTAATGTATAGTGGAGTGTATAATACAGTAGTGTATAGTGTAATGTAGTGTATAGTGTAATGTATAGTGTAGTGTATAGTAGTGTAGTGCATAGTGTAGTGTATAGTACAGCAGCGTATAGTGCGCAGTACAGTGCGGACACCAGGACGAAGGCAGGCGACGAGAATTGGCGCTGACCGCAAGGCAACGGGCAGCTCCGGTGGCGGATGGCTGACTTAGCGAAAAGGAGGACGAGACAGGGATGGGGAGACACGCACGGACGCACGGACGGGTCGTGTCAGGGTCGAGTCGGGGCGTCCGTTGAGAGGAATACGTTGTCGAGAGGGGTTCAACGGCATATCGCGGCCTCGAGTCCCCCCCTTGGGCCCGAAGAGACCGGCGCGGGTTAACGTGGACCACCACCACCCACCCCCGGACCGCACTTTTCGTCCCGCTCGTGGTCCCGGCCACCGGCGGCCGGCAGCGGCCTTGCGGCTCTCGACGGCGCCACGTTTCGTCGCCCCGCTCGGGCGGAGGGACGCGTTTCGATTGGACGGCCTTCCGTGAATTGGGCGGCTTGCCCAGCCGCCGGAACGTCCTGACCCGTTGCCTCGGTTTTAGCCCGAGCCACGTGGCGTTAACGGAAAGAACCAGAGGGCATAGAGACGCGTTCGTCCGAAGCGCGCTGCGTGTAGCTCGTGAGGAAACGTTTGCGATGGCCTTAACCTTAGTTGTCTTGTGGTGGTTGTTGTTGTTGTTGTTGCTATTTGACTTCCATCCCACTGGGATTTTTGCACACAGCGTTGGTGTACGGTGTCAGTCAGCTGTCAGTAGTAGGGGGTAGCGATGATTGTTGCTGTGTGAGACTATAGCCTAGGGGCACCCCCAGTGGCAGCTGTCCCTGTGTCAGTCTGCTGTCAGTAATAGGGGTAGCGATGATTGTTGCTGTGTGGATCTATAGCCTAGGGGCACCCCCAGTGGCAGCTGTCTCTGTGGGTCAGTCAGCTGTCAGTAGTAGGGGTAGCGATGATCGTTGCTGTGTGGGTCTATAGCCTGGGGGCACCCCCAGTGGCAGCTGTCTCTGAGTGTGTCAGTCAGCTGTCAGTAGTAGGGGTAGCGATGATTGTTGCTGTGTGAGACTATAGCCTAGGGGCACCCCCAGTGACAGCTGTCCCTGTGTGTGTTAGTCAGCTGTCAGTAGTAGGGGTAGCGATGATTTCTACTGCTGTGTGGATCTATAGCCTAGGGGCACCCCCAGTGGCAGCTGTCTCTGTGTGTGTTAGTCAGCTGTCAGTAGTAGGGGTAGCGATGATTTCTACTGCTGTGTGGATCTATAGCCTAGGGGCACCCCCAGTGGCAGCTGTCCCTGTGTGTGTCAGTCAGCTGTCAGTAGTAGGGGTAGCGATGATTTCTACTGCTGTGTGGGTCTATAGCCTAGGGGCACCCCCAGTGACAGCTGTCCCTGTGTGAGTCAGCTGTCAGTAGTAGGGGTAGCGATGATTGCTGCTGCTGCTGTGTGAGTCTATAGCCTAGGGGCACCCCCAGTGGCAGCTGTCCCTGTGTGTGTGAGTCAGCTGTCAGTAGTAGGGGTAGCGATGATTGTTGCTGTGTGGGTTTATAGCCTAGGGGCACCCCCAGTGGCAGCTGTCTCTGTGTGTCAGCCAGTAGTAGGGGGTAGCGATGATTTCTACTGCTGTGTGGGTCTACAGCCTTGGGGCACCCCCAGTGGCAGCTGTCCCTGTGTGTGTCAGTCAGCTGTCAGTAGTAGGGGTAGCGATGATTTCTACTGCTGTGTGGGTATATAGCCTAGGGGCACCCCCAGTGACAGCTGTCCGTGTGTGTCAGTCAGCTGTCAGTAGTAGGGGTAGCGATGATCGCTGCTGTGTGGGTCTATAGCCTAGGGGCACCCCCAGTGGCAGCTGTCCCTGTGTGTGAGTCAGCTGTTAGCAGTAGGGGTAGCGATGATTTCTACTGCTGTGTGGGTCTACAGCCTAGGGGCACCCCCAGTGACAGCTGTCCCTGTGTGTGTCAGTCAGCTGTCAGTAGTAGGGGTAGCGATGATTTCTACTGCTGTGTGGATCTATAGCCTAGGGGCACCCCCAGTGACAGCTGTCTCTGTGTGTTAGTCAGCTGTCAGTAGTAGGGGTAGCGATGATTGCTGCTGCTGTGTGGGTCTATAGCCTAGGGGCATCCCCAGTGACAGCTGTCTCTGTGTGTCAGTCAGCTGTCAGTAGTAGGGGGTAGCGATGATTGCTACTGCTGTGTGGGTCTATAGCCTGGGGGCACCCCCAGTGGCAGCTGTCCCTGTGTGTGTCAGTCAGCTGTCAGTAGTAGGGGGTAGCGATGATTGTTGCTGCTGTTGCTGTGTGGGTCTATAGCCTAGGGGCACCCCCAGTGGCAGCTGTCCCTGTGTGTGTCAGTCAGCTGTCAGTAGTCGGGGGTAGTGATGATTGTTGCTGTGTGGGTCTATAGCCTGGGGGCATCCCCAGTGACAGCTGTCTCTGTGTGTCAGTCAGCTGTCAGTAGTAGGGGGTAGCGATGATTGCTACTGCTGTGTGGGTCTATAGCCTGGGGGCACCCCCAGTGGCAGCTGTCCCTGTGTGTGTCAGTCAGCTGTCAGTAGTAGGGGTAGAGATGATTCTGCTGCTGTGTGGGTCTATAGCCTAGGGGCACCCCCAGTGACAGCTGTCCCTTTGTGTGAGTCAGCTGTCAGTAGTAGGGGTAGAGATGATTGTTGCTGTGTGGGTCTATAGCCTAGGGGCACCCCCAGTGGCAGCTGTCTCTGTGTGTGTCAGTCAGTAGTAGCGGGTAGCGATGATTGCTGCTGCTGCTGTGGTTACTTTCCCAATGCAGCAATCTGCGAGGTAGTTAGTAGTCAAAACAAAGTTAAACGTTGCACATATGAAGCAGCAGCGGCAGCAGTAGCAGCAGCACGCGAACATAAACACATTTTTTTTAATTCAGAATTAACAGGAGCACAAAACCACCGATGGAGCGGCTAACTGCGCTGTACAATCTCTCGGCAGCCTTCGCATGAATCGTCGAATCACGCGAATGATCATCGCTCACTCACTCACGCAATCACGTCACGTAGAGATCGGTCAATCAGTCAGCCCGGAGTCGATCGGGGGGTGGACTGGACGCTGACGCCCAGTCCACCCCCCAGAGACTCAAGGCTCTGGTTAGCACGAATGTTCCTTGCCAAAAGCTTCTTCACTCAACTCACCATCTCTCTCTCTCTCTACCTTCCTTCCTTCCTTCCTCCCTCCTCCTTCCCTCCTTCCCTCCTTCCCTTCCGCCCTCCTTCACCGGAGCTACTTTCCCTTGCGGTGGGATCCATCATCGCCGCCGCCATCGCCGCTCCGACGCCCATGAGGCTGTCCCCGTTCCGTCGCCTGAGTCTCAATGGGCCTCAAGACTCCCCAACAACTTCTCTACCTCCTTCCTCATTCCTTCCTTTCCTTCCCTTCCTTCCCCTCCCTCCTTCCTCCTCCTCCCTCCTCCTCCCTCCCTCCTCCTTCCTCATTCCTTACTTTCCTTCCTCCTCCTTTCCTTCCTTCCCCTTCCTCCTCCTTCCTCCTCCTCCTCCCCCCTCCTCCTCCTCCCCTCCTCCTTCCTCCATCACCGGAGCTACTTTCCCTTGCGGTCGCCTCCATCACCACCACCGCCTCCGCCTCCACCACCGCCTCCGCCTCCACCACCGCCTCCGCCTCCACCACCGCCTCCTTCCTCCTCCATCCTCCTCCTTCCTCCTTCCTACTCCTCCCCCCTCCTCCCTCCCCCCTCCTCCTCCTTCCTCCCCCTTCCTCCATCACCGGAGCTACTTTCCCTTGCGGTCGTCTCCATCATCACCACCGCCTCCACCACCGCCTCCGCCTCCAACACCGCCTCCACCACCGCCTCCGCCTCCACCACCGCCTCCACCACCGCCTCCACCTCCACCACCGCCTCCACCTCCACCACCGCCTCCACCTCCACCTCCACCACCGCCTCCACCTCCACCACCACCTCCGCCTCCACCACCGCCTCCGCCTCCACCACCGCCTCCGCCGCCTCCACCACCGCCTCCTTCCTTCTCCTTCCTCCTTCGTCCTCCTCCCTCCTCCTCCTTCCTCCTTCCTCCTCCCTCCTCCTTCCTCCTCCTTCCTCCTCCTTCCTCCTTCCTCCTCCTTCCTCCTCCTTCCTCCTTCCTCCCTCCTCCTTCCTCCATCACCGGAGCTACTTTCCCTTGCGGTCGCCTCCATCATCACCGCCGCCTCCACCACCGCCTCCGCCTCCACCACCGCCTCCGCCGCCTCCACCACCACCACCTCCACCACCACCTCCACCACCGCCTCCACCACCGCCTCCACCACCACCTCCACCTCCACCACCGCCTCCTTCCTCCTCCTCCCTCCGCCTTCCTCCTCCCTCCTCCTTCCTCCATCACCGGAGCTACTTTCCCTTGCGGTCGTCTCCATCATCACCGCCTCCACCACCGCCTCCACCTCCACCACCGCCTCCACCACCGCCTCCGCCTCCACCACCACCTCCTTCCTCCTTCCTCCTCCTTCCTCCTCCTCCCCCCTCCTCCTCCTCCTCCCCCCTCCCTCCATCACCGGAGCTACTTTCCCTTGCGGTCGTCTCCATCATCACCACCACCTCCGCCTCCACCACCGCCTCCACCACCACCTCCACCGCCTCCACCACCACCGCCTCCGCCTCCGCCTCCACCACCGAGGGTGCGAACCCACGCGGCCGTGCGGTCGCGTGCCTGCGGCCAGGAGTACCGCGGCGCGTAGCCGAAGAGCCGCGCCGCCTTGTCGGTGTCGACGCTGAAGACGGTGAGGGCGATGGCGGCGGTGTAGCGCGTGAGCAGCGGCGGGCCGTAGGCGACGCCGAGGGCGGCGAGGGCGGCCCTCAGCGCGTCGTTGAAGGCGCCCAGGAGGCGGACGAGGAGCGGCGGGACGCGGAGCCACCGCAGCATGCGGACCCCGCACAGCGACAGGATCTCCATGTTGAAGTCCTCGTAGGAGAGACTAAGGTGGGGGGGGGTGTTGGTGGGTGGGGGTGGGGGTGGGGTGGGGGGTGGGGGGGGGGGGGGGGGGGGTGGGGGGGGTGGGGGTGGTGGTGGTGGTGGGTGGGGGTGGTGGTGGGGGTGGTGGTGGTGGTGATGGGGGTGGTGGTGGTGGTGGTGGTGGGTGGTGGAGGTGGTGGTGGTGGGGGGGGTGGTTGTGGTGGTGGTGGTGGTGGTGGGGGTGGTGGTGGTAGTGGGGGTGGTGGTGGCGGTGGGGGTGGTGGTGGTAGTGGTGATGGGGGTGGAGGTGGTGGTGGTGGTAGTGGTGGTGGGGGGGGGTGGTGGTGGGTGGTGGAGGTGGTGGTGGTGGGGGGGGTGGTTGTGGTGGTGGTGGTGGTGGTGGGGGTGGTGGTGGTGGTGGGGGTGGTGGTGGTGGTGGGGGTGGTGGTGGTAGTGGTGATGGGGGTGGAGGTGGTGGTGGTGGTAGTGGTGGTGGGGGGGGGTGGTGGTGGGTGGTGGAGGTGGTGGTGGTGGGGGGGGTGGTTGTGGTGGTGGTGGTGGTGGTGGTGGTGATGGGGGTGGAGGTGGTAGTGGTGGTGGTGCAGGGTGGTGATGGTGGTGGTGGTGCGGGGTGGTGGAGGTTGTGATGGGTGGTGGTGGTGGTGGTGGTGGTGCAGGGTGGAGGTGGTGGTGGTGGTGGTGGTGGAGGTGGTTGTGGTGGTGGTGGTGGGGGAGGAGGCGTGGACATAGAGAAGGGGGGTTTAAGAGAAAATCTCGTTCTTTTAAAGATTTTTGTCGTAAGTTACGGGCCATGAGTGAGATTAATAAAAAGCGGATCGCGAGTTGTGAGTGATCATGGGGGTCTTGGCGAGATTAAAAGGAGGCGGATCGCGAGTTGTGATCCTGATGACGAACGCTTGTCTTACGATCGAAACGTCGTAGATATTTTGCTTGTTATTTTCTTTGAACCCATCTACGTGACTCTAACGAAAGACCCAATAGAATGTGAAATCGTGCAGACACGAAACCACTCACTAAACCACTCACTCATTCAACCACTCATTCATTCAACCACTCATTCACTCAACCACTCATTCACTCCCTCGTATACTCACTCATTCAACCACTCATTCACTCAACCACTCACTCAACCACTTACTAAACCACTCACTCAACCACTCATTCACTCAACCACTCATTCACTCCCTCGTACACTCACTCATTCAACCACTCATTCACTCAACCACTTACTAAACCACTCACTCATTCACTCACTCACTCATTCAACCACTCATTCACTCAACCACTCACTCAACTACTCACTCATTCAACCACTCACTCAACCACTCATTCACTCAACCACTCACTCAACCACTCATTCACTCAACCACTCACTCATTCAACCACTCATTCACTCAACCACTCACTCAACTACTCACTCAATCACTCACTCACTCAACCACTCACTCAACCACTCATTCACTCCCGCGCACACTCAGTCATTCAACCACTCATTCACTCAACCACTCACTAAACCACTCACTCATTCACTCACTCACTCATTCAATCACTCACTCAACCACTCATTCACTCAACCACTCACTCACTCATTCAACCACTAATTCACTCAACCACTCACTCAACCACTCACTCATTCAACCACTCATTCACTCAACCACTCATTCACTCCCTCGTACACTCACTCATTCAACCACTCATTCACTCAACCACTCATTCACTCAACCACTCACTCACTCAACCACTCACTCACTCAACCACTCACTCACTCAACCACTCACTCAACCACTCATTCACTCCCTCGTACACTCACTCATTCAACCACTCATTCACTCAACTACTTACTAAACCACTCACTCAACCACTCACTCATCCAACCACTCATTCACCCAACCACTCACTCACTCAACCACTCACTCAACCACTCACTCACTCAACCACTCACTCACTCAACAACTCACTCAACCACTCATTCACTCCCTCGAGTGAGAATCGGGGTCGTGGCGAAATCAACTGAAGGCAAATCGTAACTCGCGAGCGATGCGTGAGAGTTAAGCAACTACACCCCCCCCCCCCCTCGCCCCCTCTACTCTTTAAACAACCGCCGCTCCGGGAGATAGGAATCCACCCGGCGTGCTGAGCCCTGCGGCTGCTGCAGAAGTGTAAACCTCAGCGTGATTCACTCACGGGTCAAGCGGCAGAGTCACCGTCCAGGTTGATGATTGGACATCGGCAAGAAGGGACGCTCATCAATTATTAAATTGCCACCAACTAAGGGATTTCTATTATTAGAGACTTAGCGTTCGCTCGGCGGTTTGCGCGCCAGTGTGTGCCTTCGACGTGGTCGCTGCGGACCCGCTAATAGAGACGTGTGTACACACACAGACACACACAGACCAGGACCGAGGGGATCGACACCCAGGGTCTCGGTGTCCCTGACACGGCCGTTGTGATACCCACTGAGACAGGGATTGTAGAGAGAGGTACGACCAGACCCAGGGCTCGAACCCAGGATCTCCGTCTCTCCGACACGGCCATTTGTGAACTCAGTGAGACGCCCAGACCCAGGGGCTCGAACCCAGGGTCTCAGTGTCCCTGACACGGCCTTTGTGAACTCACTGAGACAGGGATTGTAGAGAGAGGTACGCCCAGACCCAGGGCTCGAACCCAGGATCCTCAGTGTCTACGACACCGTCACAGCCAGACACAGGGCTCCAAGCCAGGGTCTCAGTGTCCCTTGACACAGCCGTTGTGAACCCACTGAGACAGGGATTGTAGAGAGAGATACGCCCAGACCCAGGGCTCGAACCAAGGGTCTCAGTGTCCCTGACACGGCCGTTGTGAACCCACCAAAGGAGAGACACCCGGACCCAGGGCTCAAACCCAGGGTCTTCGTCTCTCCACCAGGGACATTGTGAACCAACTGAGAGAGACACCCAGATCCAGGGCTCGAAGCCAGGGTCTCAGTGTCCCTGACACGGCCGTTGTGATACCCACTGAGACAGGGATTTTAGACAAACATATGCCCAGACCCAGGGTTCGAACCCAGGGTTCGAACCCAGGGTCTCAGTGTCTCCAACACCGACGTTGTGAACTCACTGAGACAGGGATTGTAGAGAGAGATACGCCCAGACCCAGGGTTCGAACCCAGGGATCTCAGCTCCGCTGTCTCAGTCTCTCCAACACGGCCGTTGTGATACCCACTGAACGTGGCGTGGTTTGAAAAAAGGCCTCCACTGCGGGTAGGGAGTGGCGTTGGGGTTAATGATTGGCATTAACAGCAGCAGAAGCAGCAAATGTTGGAGATGCTCTGATTTGTGGGTCCAACGTTCAAGGTAAGAATTCTGCTCGATAATGTCATGGGCCCAGTGCATTGACACTTTGAACATTCTAAAATTTTTATACTGAACCTGAGAGCCGGTCTCTAGACACTGACTCTGAGACCCGGTCACTAGACACTGACCCTGAGACCCGGTCACTAGACACTGACACTGAGACTCGGTCACTAGACACTGTCCCTGAGACCCGGTCACTAGACACTCACCCTGAGACCCGGTCACTAGACACTGACACTTGGACCCGGTCACTAGACACTGACCCTGAGACCCGGTCTCTAGACACTGACACTGAGACCCGGTCACTAGACACTGACACTGAGACCCGGTCACTAGACACTGACCCTGAGACCCGGTCACTAGACACTGACCCTGAGACCCGGTCACTAGACACTGACCCTGAGACCCGGTCACTAGACACTGACCCTGAGACCCGGTCTCTAGACACTGACAATGAGACCCAGTCTGTAGACACTGACCCTGAGAACCGGTCACTAGACACTGATCCTGAGACCCGGTCACTAGACACTGACACTGAGACCCAGTCACTAGACACTGACACTGAGACCCGGTCACTAGACACTGACCCTGAGACCCGGTCTCTAGACACTCACCCTGAGACCCGGTCACTAGACACTGACACTTGGACCCGGTCACTAGACACTGACCCTGAGACCCGGTCTCTAGACACTGACACTGAGACCCGGTCACTAGACACTGACCCTGAGACCCGGTCACTAGACACTGACACTGAGACCCGGTCACTAGACACTGACCATGAGACCCGGTCACTAGACACTGACCATGAGACCCGGTCACTAGACACTGACCATGAGACCCGGTCACTAGACACTGACACTGAGACCCGGTCACTAGACACTGACCATGAGACCCGGTCACTAGACACTGACCCTGAGACCCGGTCACTAGACACTGACCCTGAGACCTGGTCTCTAGACACTGACCCTGAGACCCGGTCACTAGACACTGACACTGAGACCCGGTCACTAGACACTGACCCTGAGACCCGGTCACTAGACACTGACCCTGAGACCCGGTCTCTAGACACTGACCCTGAGACCCGGTCACTAGACACTGACCCTGAGACCCGGTCACTAGACACTGACCCTGAGACCCGGTCACTAGACACTGACCCTGAGACCCGGTCACGAGACACTGACCCTGAGACCCGGTCACTAGACACTCACCCTGAGACCCGGTCACTAGACCCTGACACTGAGACCCGGTCACTAGACACTGACCCTGAGACCCGGTCACTGGACACTGACCCTGAGACCCGGTCACTAGACACTGACCCTGAGACCCGGTCACTAGACACTGATCCTGAGACCCATTCACTAGACACTGACACTGAGACCCGGTCTCTAGACACTGACCCTGAGACCCGGTCACTAGACACTGACACTGGGACCCGGTCACTAGACACTGACCCTGAGACACGGTCTCTAGACACTGACACTGAGACCCGGTCACTAGACACTGACCCTGAGACCCGGTCACTAGACACTGACCCTGAGACCCGGTCTCTAGACACTGACCCTGAGACCCGGTCACTAGACACTGACCCTGAGACCCGGTCTCTAGACACTGACAATGAGACCCAGTCTGTAGACACTGACCCTGAGAACCGGTCACTAGACACTGATCCTGAGACCCGGTCACTAGACACTGACACTGAGACACAGTCTCTAGACACTGACCCTGAGACCCAGTCACTAGACACTGACCCTGAGACCCGGTCACTTGACACTGACACTGAGACCCGGTCACTAGACACTGACCCTGAGACCCAGTCTCTAGACACTGACCCTGAGACCCGGTCACTAGACACTGACACTGAGACCTGGTCACTAGACACTGACCCTGAGACCCGGTCTCTAGACACTGAGACCCGGTCACTAGACCCTGACACTGAGACCCGGTCACTAGACACTGACCCTGACACCCGGTCTCTAGACACTGACCCTGAGACCCGGTCACTAGACACTGACACTGACACCCGGTCACTAGACACAGACCCTGAGACCCGGTCACTAGACACTGACCCTGAGACCCGGTCACTAGACACTGACACTGACACCCGGTCACTAGACACTGACACTGACACCCAGTCACTAGACACTGACCCTGAGACCCGGTCACTAGACACTGACCCTGAGACCCGGTCACTAGACACTGACCCTGAGACCCGGTCACTAGACCTTGACACTGACACCCGGTCTCTAGACACTGACACTGAGACCCAGTCACTAGACACTGACCCTGACACCCGGTCACTAGACACTGACCCTGAGACCCGGTCTCTAGACACTGACCCTGAGACCCGGTCACTAGACACTGACCCTGAGACCCGGTCACTAGACACTGACCCTGACACCCGGTCACTAGACACTGACCCTGAGACCCGGTCTCTAGACACTGACCCTGAGGCCCGGTTACTAGACACTGACCCTGACACCCGGTCACTAGACACTGACCCTGAGACCCGGTCACTAGACACTGACCCTGAGACCCGGTCACTAGACACTGACACTGAGACCCGGTCTCTAGACACTGACACTGAGACCCGGTCACTAGACACTGACCCTGAGACCCGGTCACTAGACATTGACACTGAGACCCGGTCACTAGACACTGACACTGAGACCCGGTCACTAGTCACTGACCCTGACACCCGGTCACTAGACACTGACCCTGAGACCCGGTCACTAGACACTGACCCTGACACCCGGTCACTAGACACTCACCCTGACACCCGGTCACTAGACCCTGAGACCCGGTCACTAGACACTGACCCTGACACCCGGTCACTAGACACTGACCCTGAGACCCGGTCACTAGACACTGACCCTGACACCCGGTCACTAGACACTGACCCTGAGACCCGGTCTCTAGACACTGACCCTGAGGCCCGGTTACTAGACACTGACCCTGACACCCGGTCACTAGACACTGACCATGAGACCCGGTCACTAGACACTGACCCTGAGACCCGGTCACTAGACACTGACACTGAGACCCGGTCTCTAGACACTGACACTGAGACCCGGTCACTAGACACTGACCCTGAGACCCGGTCACTAGACATTGACACTGAGACCCGGTCACTAGACACTGACACTGAGACCCGGTCACTAGTCACTGACCCTGACACCCGGTCACTAGACACTCACCCTGACACCCGGTCACTAGACCCTGAGACCTGGTCACTAGACACTGACCCTGACACCCGGTCACTAGACACTGACCCTGAGACCCGGTCACTAGACACTGACCCTGACACCCGGTCACTAGACACTGACCCTGAGACCCGGTCACTAGACACTGACCCTGACACCCGGTCACTAGACACTCACCCTGAGACCCGGTCTCTAGACACTGAGACCCGGTCACTAGACACTGACCCTGAGACCCGGTCTCTAGACACTGAGACCCGGTCACTAGACACTCACCCTGAGACCCGGTCACTAGACACTGACCCTGACACCCGGTCACTAGACACTGACCCTGAGACCCGGTCACTAGACACTGACCCTGACACCCGGTCACTAGACACTCACCCTGAGACCCGGTCTCTAGACACTGAGACCCGGTCACTAGACACTGACCCTGAGACCCGGTCACTAGACACTGACACTGAGACCCGGTCTCTAGACACTGACACTGAGACCCGGTCACTAGACACTGACCCTGAGACCCGGTCACTAGACATTGACACTGAGACCCGGTCACTAGACACTGACACTGAGACCCGGTCACTAGTCACTGACCCTGACACCCGGTCACTAGACACTGACCCTGAGACCCGGTCACTAGACACTGACCCTGACACCCGGTCACTAGACACTCACCCTGACACCCGGTCACTAGACCCTGAGACCCGGTCACTAGACACTGACCCTGACACCCGGTCACTAGACACTGACCCTGAGACCCGGTCACTAGACACTGACCCTGACACCCGGTCACTAGACACTGACCCTGAGACCCGGTCACTAGACACTGACCCTGACACCCGGTCACTAGACACTCACCCTGAGACCCGGTCTCTAGACACTGAGACCCGGTCACTAGACACTGACCCTGAGACCCGGTCTCTAGACACTGAGACCCGGTCTCTAGACACTGAGACCCGGTCACTAGACACTCACCCTGAGACCCGGTCACTAGACACTGACCCTAACACCCGGTCACTAGACACTGACCCTGAGACCCGGTCACTAGACACTGACCCTGACACCCGGTCACTAGACACTCACCCTGAGACCCGGTCTCTAGACACTGAGACCCGGTCACTAGACACTGACCCTGAGACCCGGTCTCTAGACCCTGAGACCCGGTCTCTAGACACTGAGACCCGGTCACTAGACACTCACCCTGAGACCCGGTCACTAGACACTGACACTGACACCCGGTCACTAGACACTGACACTGACACCCGGTCACTAGACACTGACCCTGACACCCGGTCACTAGACACTGACCCTGACACCCGGTCTCTAGACACTGACCCTGAGACCCGGTCTCTAGACACTGACACTGAGACCCGGTCACTAGACCCTGACCCTGACACCGGTCTCTAGACGCCGCATTGTCTCACCGGGGAGAATCGTCATAGCAGTAGAAGACTTCACCGTCGACGCCCTCACGGCCCTGACTCAGAGCTCGCAGAGCCAGCGCGTGCATCCACGCCACGTTGCCTGCCGGGGAAACAACAACAGCGGTAAGCAGTGTGAGCAGCCCGTAGAAAAACTCAGCACTACTGCACCATAGACTCAACACTGCACCATAGACTCAGCACTGCACCATAGACTCAGCACTGCACCACAGACTCAGCACTGCACCATAGACTCAACACTGCACCATAGACTCAACACTGCACCAAAGACTCAACACTGCACCAAAGACTCAACACTGCACCATAGACTCAGCACTGCAACATAGACTCAGACTCAGCACTGCACCATAGACTCAACACTGCACCATAGACTCAACACTGCACCATAACTCAACACTACACCATAGACTCAGCACTGCACCATAGACTCAGGACTATAACATAGACTCAGCACTGCACCATAGACTCAGCACTGCACCACAGACTCAGCACTGCACCACAGACTCAGCACTGCACCACAGACTCAGCACTGCACCATAGACTCAAAACTGCACCATAGACTCAGCACTGCACCATAGACTCAGCACTGCACCATAAACTCAACACTGTACCATAGACTCAACACTCCCCATAGACTCAACACTGCACCACAGACTCAGCACTGCACCACAAACTCAGCACTGCACCATAGACTCAGCACTGCACCATAGACTCAGCACTGCACCATAGACTCAGCACTGCACCATAGACTCAGCACTGCTGCACCACAGACTCAGCACTGCACCATAGACTCAGCACTGCACCGTAGACTCAACACTGCACCATAAAATCAACACTGCCCATAGACTCAACACTGCACAATAGACTCAACACTGCACCGTAGACTCAACACTGCACCATAGACTCAGCACTGCACCATAGACTAAACACTGCACTATAACTCAACACTACCCCAAAGACTCAACACTGCACCACAGACTCAGCACTGCACCACAGACTCAGCACTGCACCATAGACTCAAAACTGCACCATAGACTCAACACTGCACCATAGACTCAACACTGCACCATAGACTCAACACTGCACCACAAACTCAACACTGCACCATAGAATCAACACTGCACCATAGACTCAGCACTGCACCATAGACTCAATACTGCACCATAGACTCAGCACTGCACCATATACTCAACACTGCACCATAGACTCAACACTGCACCATAGACTCAACACTGCACCATAGACTCAGCACTGCACCATAGACTCAGCACTGCACCATAGACTCAGCACTGCACCATAGACTCAGCACTGCACCATAGACTCAACACTGCACCATAGACTCAGCACTGCACCATAGACTCAGCACTGCACCACAGACTCAACGCTGCACCATAGACTCAGCCCTACACCACAGACTCAGACTCAACACTGCACCATAGACTCAGCACTGCACCATAGACTCAGACTCAACGCTGCACCATAGACTCAGCACTACACCATAGACTCAGACTCAACACTGCACCATAGACGCAGCACTGCACCACAGACTCAACACTGCACCACAGACTCAGCACTGCACCACAGACTCAGCACTGCACCATAGACTCAGCACTGCACCATAGACTCAACACTGCACCACAGACTCAGCACTGCACCATAGACTCAACACTGCACCGTAGACTCAACACTGCACCATAGACTCAACACTGCACCATAGACTCAGCACTATACCATAGACTCAACACTGCACCATAGACTCAACACTGCCCCATAGACTCAACACTGCCCATAGACTCAACACTGCACCATAGACTCAACATTGCACCATAGACTCAACACTGCACCATAGACTCAACAATGCACCATAGACTCAGCACAGCACCATAGACTCAACAATGCACCATAGACTCAGCACAGCACCACAGACTCAGCACTGCACCATAGACTCAGCACTGCACCATAGACTCTACACTGCACCGTAGACTCAACACTGCACCATAGACTCAACACTGCACCATAGACTCAACACTGCACCATAGACTCAGCACTGCACCATAGACTCAACAATGCACCATAGACCCAACACCGCCCATAGACTCAACACTGCACCACAGACTCAGCACTGCACCATAGACTCAGCACTGCACCATAGACTCAGCACTGCACCCTAGACTCAGCACTGCACCATAGACTCAGCACTGCACCACAGACTCAACACTGCACCATAGACTCAGCACTGCACCATAGACTCAACAATGCACCATAGACTCAACAATGCACCATAGACTCAACACTGCACCACAGAATCAGCACTGCACCATAGACTCAACACTGCCCCATAGACTCAACAATGCACCATAGACTCAACACTGCACCACAGAATCAGCACTGCACCATAGACTCAACACTGCACCAGACTCCGCACTGCACCATAGACTCAACACTGCACAATAGACCCAACACTGCCCATAGACTCAACACTGCACCATAGACCCAACACCGCCCATAGACTCAACACTGCACCACAGACTCAGCACTGCACCATAGACTCAGCACTGCATCATAGACTCAGCACTGCACCATAGACTCAGCATTGAATCATAGACTCAGAACTGCCCATAGACTCAACACTGCCCATAGACTCAACACTGCACCATAGACTCAACACTGCGCATAGACTCAACACTGCACCATAGACTCAACACTGCACCATAGACTCAAAACTGAACCATAGACTCAACACTGCACCATAGACTCAACACTGCACCATAGACTCAGCACTGCACCATAGACTCAGCACTGCACCATAGACTCAACACTGAACCATAGACTCAACACTGCACCATAGACTCAACACTGCACCATAGACTCAGCACTGCACCATAGACTC
>NW_022639020.1:47500-168265 GCF_010993605.1 Petromyzon marinus | reverse complement strand
TTCCCTGTCTCTCTCCCTGTCTCCCTGTCTCCCTCCCTGTCTCCCTCCCTGTCTCCCTCCCTGTCTCTCTCCCTGTCTCTCTCCCTCCCTGTCTCTCTCCCTGTCTCTCTCCCTGTCTCCCTCCCTGTCTCCCTCCCTGTCTCTCTCCCTCCCTGTCTCCCTCCCTGTCTCTCTCCCTCCCTGTCTCTATCCTTGTCTCCCTCCCTGTCTCCCTCCCTCCCTGTCTCTCTCCCTTTCTCCCTCCCTGTCTCCCTCCCTGTCTCTCTCCCTGTCTCCCTCCCTGTCTCCCTCCCTGTCTCTCTCGCTCCCTGTCTCCCTCCCTGTCTCCCTCCCTGTCTCCCTCCCTGTCTCCCTCCTTGTCTCCCTCCCTGTCTCCCTCCCTGTCTCCCTCCCTGTCTCCCTCCCTGTCTCTCTCCCTGTCTCCCTCCCTGTCTCCCTCCCTGTCTCCCTCCCTGTCTCTCTCCCTGTCTCCCTCCCTGTCTCCCTCCCTGTCTCCCTCCCTGTCTCCCTCCCTGTCTCCCTCCCTGTCTCCCTCCCTGTCTCTCCCTCCCTGTCTCCCTCCCTGTCTCCCTCCCTGTCTCTCTCCCTGTCTCCCTCCCTGTCTCTCTCCCTGTCTCCCTCCCTGTCTCCCTCCCTGTCTCCCTCCCTGTCTCCCTCCCTGTCTCTCTCCCTGTCTCCCTCCCTGTCTCCCTCCCTGTCTCCCTCCCTGTCTCCCTCCCTGTCTCCTCGTGTCTCCCTCCCTGTCTCCCTCCCTGTCTCCCTCCCTGTCTCCCTCCCTGTCTCCCTCCCTGTCTCCCTCCCTGTCTCCCTCCCTGTCTCCCTCCCTGTCTCTCTCCCTGTCTCCCTCCCTGTCTCCCTCCCTGTCTCCCTCCCTGTCTCTCTCCCTGTCTCCCTCCCTATCTCCCTCCCTGTCTCCCTCCCTGTCTCTCTCCCTGTCTCTCTCCCTGTCTCCCTCCCTGTCTCCCTCCCTGTCTCCCTCCCTGTCTCTCTCCCTGTCTCCCTCCCTGTCTCCCTCCCTGTCTCCCTCCCTCCCTGTCTCCCTCCCTGTCTCCCTCCCTGTCTCCCTCCCTGTCTCCCTCCCTGTCTCTCTCCCTGTCTCCCTCCCTGTCTCCCTCCCTGTCTCTCCCTGCCTGTCTCCCTCCCTGTCTCCCTCCCTGTCTCCCTCCCTGTCTCCCTCCCTGTCTCCCTCCCTGTCTCCCTCCCTGTCTCTCTCCCTCCCTGTCTCCCTCCCTCCCCGTCTGTCTGTCCGTGTCTTTCTGCGTCACCCGTTTCTCTCAGTGTAATCACGATCTCTCCACTGCTGGATGGAGATGAGTGTTGTGGTGGTGGGGGAGCGGTGGTGCAGTGGTCAGCGCTGCGAACCCGGCGAGCCGAGTTCGATTCCAGCTCACGGCCACCAACAGCACCAAGTGACGAGTCTCTGAACCGATCCTGGGCCTCCCCTAGATGGACTCGGCCTAAAACGAGCAGCTGGTGTCGCGGTGTGCGCAGTGAACATCGCGAGCACTGGGGAGAGACAAAGGCGGCCGGGCGTGGTGTTGGCCACCCGGCAGCCACAGCTGCTGCTCGCTACGAACAGCACTTGCCCCGACAGCCTCTTGAGGCTACAGGGGGATCCTTTATCTTTCGTGATGATCGTGGATGATGGTGATAGTGGTGATGGTGGTGGTGATGGAGGTGATGATAGTGGTGATGATGGTGATGATGATGATGGTGGTGATGATAGTGATGATAGTGGTGATGATGGTGATAGTGGTGATGGAGGTGGTGATAGTGGTGATGGAGGTGATGATAGTGGTGATGATGGTGATGATGATGGTGGTGATGATAGTGATGATAGTGGTGATGGTGGTGGTGATGATGGTGATGATAGTGGTGATGGTGGTGATGGTGGTGGTGATGGAGGTGATGATAGTGGTGATGATGGTGATAGTGGTGATGGAGGTGGTGATAGTGGTGATGGAGGTGATGATAGTGGTGATGATGGTGATGATGATGGTGGTGATGATAGTGATGATAGTGGTGATGATAGTGATAGTGGTGATGGAGGTGGTGATGATAGTGGTGATGATAGTGATGATGGTGGTGATGATAGTAGTGATGGTGATGATTGTTGTGATGGTCATGATGATTGTGGTGAGAGTGGTGATGGTGGTGATGATAGTGGTGATGATGGTGGTGATGGAGGTGATGATAGTGGTGATGATGGTGATAGTGGTGATGGAGGTGGTGATAGTGATGATAGTGGTGATGATGGTGATAGTGGTGATGGAGGTGGTGATAGTGGTGATGGAGGTGATGATAGTGGTGATGATAGTGGTGATGATGGTGATGATAGTGGTGATGGTGGTGATGATAGTGGTGATGATGGTGATGATAGTGGTGATGATAGTGATGATGGAGGTAATGATGGAGGTGATGATAGTGATGATGGTGGTGATGATGGTGATGATAGTGGTGATGATTGTGGTGATGATAGTGGTGATGGAGGTGATGGTAGTGGTGATGGTGATGATAGTGGTGATGATGGTGATAATAGTGGTGATGATGGTGATAATAGTGGTGATGGAGGTGATGATTGTGGTGATGATGGTGGTGATGATAGTGGTAATGATGGTGATGATGGTGGTGGTGATGGTGGTGATGATGGTGATGATGATGGAGGTAATGATAGTGGTGATGATGGTGGTGATAGTGATGATGGTGGTGATGATAGTGGTGATGATGGTGGTGATGATGGTGGTGATAGTTATGATGGTGGTGATAGTGGTGATGATGGTAGTGATGAGTGGTGATGATAGTGATGATGGTGATGAGTGGTGATGATAGTGATGATGGTGGTGATAGTGATGATGGTGATGAGTGGTGATGATGGTGGTGATAGTGATGATTGTGGTGATAGTGATGATTATGGTGGTGATGATGGTGGTGATGACAGTGGTGATGATGGTGGTGATGATGGTGGTGATAGTTATGATGGTGGTGATAGTGGTGATGATGGTAGTGATGAGTGGTGATGATAGTGATGATGGTGGTGATGAGTGGTGATGATAGTGATGATGGTGGTGATAGTGATTATGGTGATGAGTGGTAATGATGGTGGTGATAGTGATGATTGTGGTGATAGTGATGGTGGTGATAGTGATGGTGGTGAAAGTGTTGATTGTGGTGATAGTGATGATTGTGGTATGGTGGTGATAGTGGTGATGATAGTGGTGATGGTGGTGATAGTGATGATTGTGGTGATGATAGTGGTGATGGTGGTGCTGATAGGGGTGATGATGGTGGTGATGATAGTGATGATGGTGGTGATGATGGTGATGATGATAGTGGTGATGATGGTGGTGGTGATAGTGGTGATGGTAGTGGTGATTGTGGTGATGATTGTGGTGATGATAGTGATGATGGTGGTGATGATAGTGATAATGATAGTGATGATAGTGGTGATGATTGTGGTGATGATAGTGGTGATAATTGTGGTGATGATAGTGGTGATGGTGATCATGGTGGGGATGATTGTGGTGATGATAGTGGTGAGGGAGGTGATGATAGTGATGATTGTGGTGATGATAGTGGAGATGGTGATGATAGTGGTGATGATAGTGGTGATGATTGTGATAATTGTGGTGATGATAGTGATGATGGTGGTGATGATAGTGGTGATGGTAATGATAGTGCTGATGATAGTGGTGATGGAGGTGATGATTTTGGTGATGATTGTGGTGATGGTGATGATGGTGGTGATGATAGTGGTGATGGAGGTGATAAAAGTGGTGATGATTGTGGTGATGATACTGGTGATGGTGATTGTGTTGATGGTGATAATAGTGGTGATGATAGTGGTGATGGAGGTGATGATGGAGGTGATGGTGATGATGGTGGTGATGATTGTGGTGATGATGGTGGTAATGGAGGTGATGATAGTGGTGATGATAGTGGTGATGGAGGTGATGATAGTGGTGATGATAGTGGTGATGATGGAGGTGATGATAGCGATGATGGTGGTGATGATGGTGGTGATGGTGGTGATGATAGTGGTGATGATAGTGGTGATGGTGGTGATGATAGTAGTGATGGTGATGATTGTGGTGATGATGGTGGTGATGATAGTGGTGATGATGGTGGTGATGATAGTGGTGATGATAGTGATGATGGTGGTGATGATAGTAGTGATGGTGATGATTGTTGTGATGGTCATGATGATTGTGGTGAGAGTGGTGATGGTGGTGATGATAGTGGTGATGATGGTGGTGATGATAGTGGTGATGATGGTGATGATAGTGGTGATGATGGTGATGATAGTGGTGATGATAGTGATGATGGAGGTGATGATGGAGGTGATGATAGTGATGATGGTGGTGATGATGGTGATGATGGTCGTGGTGATGATGGTGGTGATGATGGTGATGATGATTGAGGTAATGATAGTGGTGATGATGGTGGTGATGATGGTGGTGATAGTGATGATGGTGGTGATAGTGGTGATGATGGTGGTGATGATGGTGGTGATGATAGTGGTGATGATGGTGGTGATGATGGTGGTGATAGTTATGATGGTGGTGATAGTGGTGATGATGGTAGTGATGAGTGGTGATGATAGTGATGATGGTGGTGATGAGTGGTGATGATAGTGATGATGGTGGTGATAATGATTATGGTGATGAGTGGTAATGATGGTGGTGATAGTGATGATTGTGGTGATAGTGATGGTGGTGATAGTGATGGTGGTGAAAGTGTTGATTTTGGTGATAGTGATGATTGTGGTATGGTGGTGATAGTGGTGATAGTGGTGATGATGGTGGTGATGGTGGTGATAGTGATGATGGTGGTGATAGTGATGATGGTGATGAGTGGTGATGATGGTGGTGATAGTGATGATTGTGGTGATAGTGATGATTATGGTGGTGATGATGGTGGTGATGACAGTGGTGATGATGGTGGTGATGATGGTGGTGATAGTTATGATGGTGGTGATAGTGGTGATGATGGTAGTGATGAGTGGTGATGATAGTGATGATGGTGGTGATGAGTGGTGATGATAGTGATGATGGTGGTGATAGTGATTATGGTGATGAGTGGTAATGATGGTGGTGATAGTGATGATTGTGGTGATAGTGATGGTGGTGATAGTGATGGTGGTGAAAGTGTTGATTGTGGTGATAGTGATGATTGTGGTATGGTGGTGATAGTGGTGATGATAGTGGTGATGGTGGTGATAGTGATGATTGTGGTGATGATAGTGGTGATGGTGGTGCTGATAGGGGTGATGATGGTGGTGATGATAGTGATGATGGTGGTGATGATGATGGTGATGATGATAGTGGTGATGATGGTGGTGGTGATAGTGGTGATGGTAGTGGTGATTGTGGTGATGATTGTGGTGATGATAGTGATGATGGTGGTGATGATAGTGATAATGATAGTGATGATAGTGGTGATGATTGTGGTGATGATAGTGGTGATAATTGTGGTGATGATAGTGGTGATGGTGATCATGGTGGGGATGATTGTGGTGATGATAGTGGTGAGGGAGGTGATGATAGTGATGATTGTGGTGATGATAGTGGAGATGGTGATGATAGTGCTGATAATAGTGGTGATGATTGTGGCGATGATACTGGTGATGGTGATGATAGTGGTGATGATAGTGATGATGGTGGTGATGATAGTGGTGATGGTAATGATAGTGCTGATGATAGTGGTGATGGAGGTGATGATTTTGGTGATGATTGTGGTGATGGTGATGATGGTGGTGATGATAGTGGTGATGGAGGTGATAAAAGTGGTGATGATTGTGGTGATGATACTGGTGATGGTGATTGTGTTGATGGTGATAATAGTGGTGATGATAGTGGTGATGGAGGTGATGATGGAGGTGATGGTGATGATGGAGGTGATGATGGTGGTAATGGAGGTGATGATAGTGGTGATGATAGTGGTGATGGAGGTGATGATAGTGGTGATGATAGTGGTGATGATGGAGGTGATGATAGCGATGATGGTGGTGATGATGGTGGTGATGGTGGTGATGATAGTGGTGATGATAGTGGTGATGGTGGTGATGATAGTAGTGATGGTGATGATTGTGGTGATGATGGTGGTGATGATAGTGGTGATGATGGTGGTGATGATAGTGGTGATGATAGTGATGATGGTGGTGATGATAGTAGTGATGGTGATGATTGTTGTGATGGTCATGATGATTGTGGTGAGAGTGGTGATGGTGGTGATGATAGTGGTGATGATGGTGGTGATGATAGTGGTGATGATGGTGATGATAGTGGTGATGATGGTGATGATAGTGGTGATGATAGTGATGATGGAGGTGATGATGGAGGTGATGATAGTGATGATGGTGGTGATGATGGTCGTGGTGATGATGGTGGTGATGATGATTGAGGTAATGATAGTGGTGATGATGGTGGTGATGATGGTGGTGATAGTGATGATGGTGGTGATAGTGGTGATGATGGTGGTGATGATGGTGGTGATGATAGTGGTGATGATGGTGGTGATGATGGTGGTGATAGTTATGATGGTGGTGATAGTGGTGATGATGGTAGTGATGAGTGGTGATGATAGTGATGATGGTGGTGATGAGTGGTGATGATAGTGATGATGGTGGTGATAATGATTATGGTGATGAGTGGTAATGATGGTGGTGATAGTGATGATTGTGGTGATAGTGATGGTGGTGATAGTGATGGTGGTGAAAGTGTTGATTTTGGTGATAGTGATGATTGTGGTATGGTGGTGATAGTGGTGATAGTGGTGATGATGGTGGTGATGGTGGTGATAGTGATGATTGTGGTTATGATAGTGGTGATGGTGGTGCTGATAGTGGTGATGATGGTGGTGATGATAGTGATGATGGTGGTGATGATGGTGGTGATGATAGTGGTGATGATGGTGGTGATGGAGGTGATGATGGAGGTGATGGTGATGATGGAGGTGATGATTGTGGTGATGATGGTGGTAATGGAGGTGATGATAGTGGTGATGATAGTGGTGATGGAGGTGATGATAGTGGTGATGATAGTGGTGATGATAGTGATGATGGAGGTGATGATAGCGATGATGGTGGTGATGATGGTGATGGTGGTGATGATAGTGGTGATGATAGTGGTGATGGTGGTGATGATAGTAGTGATGGTGATGATTGTGGTGATGATGGTGGTGATGATAGTGGTGATGATGGTGGTGATGATAGTGGTGATGATAGTGATGATGGTGGTGATGATAGTAGTGATGGTGATGATTGTTGTGATGGTCATGATGATCGTGGTGAGAGTGGTGATAGTGGTGATGATAGTGGTGATGATGGTGGTGATGATAGTGGTGATGATGGTGATGATAGTGGTGATGATGGTGATGATAGTGGTGATGATAGTGATGATGGAGGTGATGATGGAGGTGATGATAGTGATGATGGTGGTGATGATGGTGATGATGGTGGTGGTGATGATGGTGGTGATGATGGTGATGATGATTGAGGTAATGATAGTGGTGATGAGTGGTGATGATGGTGGTGATAGTGATGATGGTGGTGATAGTGGTGATGATGGTGGTGATGATGGTGGTGATGATAGTGGTGATGATGGTGGTGATGATGGTGGTGATAGTTATGATGGTGGTGATAGTGGTGATGATGGTAGTGATGAGTGGTGATGATAGTGATGATGGTGGTGATGAGTGGTGATGATAGTGATGATGGTGGTGATAGTGATTATGGTGATGAGTGGTAATGATGGTGGTGATAGTGATGATGGTGATAGTGGTGGTGAAAGTGTCGATTGTGATGATAGTGATGATTGTGGTATGGTGGTGATAGTGGTGATAGTGGTGATGATGGTGGTGATGGTGGTGATTGTGATGATTGTGGTGATGATAGTGGTGATGGTGGTGCTGATAGTGGTGATGATGGTGGTGATGATAGTGATGATGGTGGTGATGATGGTGATGATGATAGTGGTGATGATGGTGGTGGTGATAGTGATAATGATAGTGATGATGGTGGTGATGATAGTGGTGATGATTGTGGTGATGAAAGTGGTGATAATTGTGGTGATGATAGTGGTGATGGTGATCATGGTGGGGATGATTGTGGTGATGATAGTGGTGAGGGAGGTGATGATAGTGATGATTGTGGTAATGATAGTGGAGATGGTGATGATAGTGGTGATGATAGTGGTGATGATAGTGGTGATGATTGTGATGATTTTGGTGATGATTGTGGTGATGGTGGTGATGATTGTGGTGATGATAGTGGTGATGATAGTGGTGATGGAGGTGATAAAAGTGGTGATGATTGTGGTGATGATACTGGTGATGGTGATTGTGTTGATGGTGATAATAGTGGTGATGATAGTGGTGATGGAGGTGATGATGGAGGTGATGGTGATGATGGAGGTGATGATTGTGGTGATGATGGTGGTAATGGAGGTGATGATAATTTTGATGATAGTGGTGATGGAGGTGATGATAGTGATGATGATAGTGATGATGGAGGTGATGATAGCGATGATGGTGGTGATGATAGTGGTGATGATTGTGGTGATGATTGTGATGATTATGGTGATGGTGGTGATGATGGTGGTGATGGAGGTGATGATAGTGGTGATGGTGGTGATGATGATTGTGGTGATGACAGTGGTGATGATTGTGGTGATAGTGGTGATAGTGATGATTGTGGTGATGGTGGTCATGATGGTCATGATTGTGGTGACGATGGTGGTGATAGTGGTGATGATGGAGGTGATGATATTGGTGATGGTGGTGATGATAGTGGTGATGATAGTGATGATTGTGGTGATGGTGATGATGGTGGTGATGATGGTGATGATTGTGGTGACGATGGTGGTGATGATAGTGGTGATGATGGTGGTGATGGAGGTGATGATTGTGGTGATGATGGTGATGATAGTGGTGATGGAGGTGATGATAGTGGTGATGATGGTGGTGATGATAGTGGTGATGGAGGTGATGATAGTGATGATAGTGGTGATGATGGTGATGGAGGTGATAATGGTGGTAATGATGGTGGTGATGGAGGTGATGATAGTGGTGATCATGGTGGTGATGATAGTGGTGATGGAGGTGATGATTGTGGTGGTGATTTTAACACGTAGGCTTTCGCGACCAATATTATTCATAATAAAGGTTTTTGTGTTAGATCGCGTTATTTATAAATGTGTCGTAACCCTCCACCACCCGACACGGCCAATCAGCAAAAAAGTGTCACGTTGACAAAAGACAAATAGCTCACTACTTTAGCCCCTCACTGGTGTGTTGAAGAGTGAATCCACAACATTTACAGTTTGTGATTCACTACTTTAGCCCTTCACCGGTGTATCGAAGAGTGAATCCACAACATTTACAGTTTGAGTTGTACTGTGACGTTTCGCTGGTTATTACATCCCCAACATCATCGGGCAATTCGCCAGAATGTTAAAGCCCTCTCCACTTGCTCCCGGTTTTATATAGAGCAGCAGGTTGACGTCATCGTTTAACTCATATCAGGTGCAGTGATTATATAATCGATTGGTAATCAGTCAATGGTTACGATTAGTAATGAGTTGTAGATTAGTAATTAGTTGTAATGTGTTAGTGATTATATGCTACGTTAGTATTCCGTTAATTAGTATGTTTCCCCTATAAGGAATTGTAATATGTATTATTTAATAATACGCTTCCAAGCCGCACTAAGCCTATAGCTGTCACAACTGTCGGCAGTGGCAGAACATGCTTGTCAACAAGGACACTCAATTGATTTTGATAACGTTGACGTGTTGTGTAAAACTAATTATTGCTGGCAAAGACTAATTAGAGAATCCATTGAAATTGAGAGGAATCAAAATAACTTTAATCGCTCTGACAGCTACAGGCTTAGTGCGGCTTGGAAGCGTATTATTAAACAACACACATTACAATTCCTTATAGGGGAAACACATACTAATTAACAGATTACTAACGTAGCATATATTCACAATAACACACGTTACAACTCATTATTAATCATAATCATTGACTGATTACCATTCTATTATATAATCACTGCACCTGATATGAGTTAAACGATGACGTCAACCTGCTGCTCTATTTAAGACCGGGAGCAAGTGGAGAGGGCTTCACCATTCTGGCGAATTGCCCGATGATGCTGGGGATGTAATAACCAGCGAAACGTCACAGTACAACTCAAACTGTAAATGTTGTGGATTCACTCTTCAACACACCGATGAGGGGCTAAAGTAGTGAACTATTTTTGTCTTTTGTCAACGTGACACTTTTTTTTGCTGATTGGCCGTGTCGGGTGGTGGAGGGTTACGACACATTTATAAATAACGCGATTTAACACAAAAACCTTTCGATTTAAAGCTTTTGTGACTGCAAGGATTCATCTTCTTAGGTTCTTTCGGTAAAGTCACCACGTAGAATGAGAATAAAATAATAAATTGATAAAATAACACAATATTCTCACGACGTTTCGGCCACAACACAAGCGGCCTTCATCAGGTGAAGGGACGAGACTGTCTGGAGGACAGCGCTGGAGTGAAAAAGCCACGCTCAGATCACAACCTTTAAGCTGAGAAGAAACAAAGTGCCTTGACAAAGGAATTAGGATATAATTTAGCATTGAAATAGCTGAGTGATTAGTTTGTGACTGGTCACAGAAATGCAAAATTCTCCCGTTTGATTTGTACTAGGTGCCTCGGTGAATGTATATGCTGACTTTAACGTAGCTATTTCTGTGACCAGTTACAAGCTAATCACTCAGCTATTTCAATGCTAAATTCTATGCTAATTCCTTTGTCAAGGCGCTTTGTCTCTTCTCACAAAGCTTAAAGGTCGCGATCTGAGCGTGGCTTTTTCACTCCAGCGCTGTCCTCCAGACAGTCTCGTCCCTTCACCTGATGAAGGCCACTTGTGTTGTGGCCGAAACGTCGTGAGAATTTTATTGTTATTTTATTTTATCAATGTATTTTATTCTCATTCTACGTGGTGGTGACTTTACCGAAAGAACCAAAGAATACAAAAACCTTTATTATGTGATGATAGTTGTGATGGAGGTGATGGTGGTGATGGTGGTGATGATTGTGGTGATGATTGTGGTGATGGTGATAGTGGTGGAGGTGATAGTGATGATGGTGGTGATAGTGATGATGGTGGTGATAGTGATGATTGTGGTGATGGTGATGATGGTGGTGATAGTGATGATTGTGGTGATGGTGATGATTGTGATGGCAGTGATGATGGTGGTGATGATTGTGGAGATGATGGTGACGATGGTGGTGATGATGGTGCTGATAGTGATGATTGTGGTGATGGTGGTGATAGTGATGATTGTGGTGATGATGGTGGTGATAGTGGTGATGATGGTGGTGATAGTGATGATGGTGGTGATAGTGATGATGGTGGTGATAGTGATGATTGTGGTGATGATGGTGGTGATAGTGATGATTGTGATGGTGGTGATGGTGGTGATAGTGATGATGGTGGTGATAGTGATGATGGTGGTGATGGCGGTGATGATGGTGGTGATAGTGATGATTGTGGAGATGATGGTGGTGATAGTGGTGACGATGGTGGTGATAGTGATGATGGTGGTGATAGCGATGATGGTGGTGATGATGATTGTGGTGATCGCGGTGATGATGGTGGTGATAGTGATGATTGTGGAAATGGTGGTGATGGTGATAGTGATGATGGTGGTGATAGTGATGATTGTGGAGATGATGGTGGTGATAGTGGTGACGATGGTGGTGATAGTGATGATGGTGGTGATAGTGATGATTGTGGTGATGGTGGTGATGATGGTGGTGATAATGATTGTGGTGATGATGGTGGTGATAGTGATGATTGTGGTGACGATGGTGGTGATAGTGATGATTGTGGAGATGGTGGTGATGGTGGTGACAGTGGTGATGATGGTGGTGATAGTGATGATGGTGGTGATGATGGTGGTGATAGTGATGATGGTGGTGATGATAGTGATGATGGTGATGATGATGGTGATGGTGGTGATGGTGATGATGATGGTGATCATGATGGTGGTGATGGTGGTGATGGTGATGATGATCATGATGGTGATGATGATGGTGGTGATGTCTCTAACCCAGCGGCACGGCAATTACGAACCCAGTGACACGAGGACGAGTTTGGTTCTTTTTACTCAGAAGTCTCTCACCAGCAACAACAACATCATCACCATCAGCACCATCACCACCACCATCACCACCACCACCATCACCACCACCATCACCACCATCACCACCATCACCACCATCAGCACCATCATCAGCACCATCACCACCATCAGTCGCTCACAGCCAAATAAACAGATTGGTTTGAATCGGGGGGGGCGTGGCTTAGAGGCCGCGGGGGCGTGGCCTGCAACTACGGTGGGCGGGACTCGCAATTAGTGGGCGTAGTTTAATGGTTCCGTTGCTTGGGGGGGGGTCGGGTCTATTGGGCGTGGCCTACAACCTGGTAGGCGTGGCTAGTCGCTGGAGGCCCCGCCTCCTGTTACTCCACCCCCGCCTCCTGCTGCCCCTCCTCCCCCCCCCTGGCCCCCCTCCCCCCCCTGCCCCCCCTCCCCCTCCTCCGTGTTTCTTGATTTTCCGTTCCCAGAGCCTCTGCTGATCCGAGAATCCGTGCTTGCCCTTGTTGAACGAGTTGGGTCCAGCAGAAGTGGGGGTCTCTCTACAGAGACACAGAGACACACACAGAGAGACAGAGAGAGAGACAGAGAGACACAGAGAGAGACACAGAGAGAGACACACACAGAGAGAGAGATACAGACAGACAGAGAAACAGAGGGAGACACAGAGAGAGACACAGACAGAGAAACAGAGACAGAGAGAAACAGAGAGAGACACACACAGACAGAGACACAAAGAGAGAGACACAGACAGAGAGAGATACAGACAGACAGAGAGATACAGACAGAGAGAAACAGAGAGAGACACACACAGACAGAGAGACACACACAGACAGAGAGACACAAAGAGAGACACAGACAGGGACACAGAGAGAGATACAGACAGAGAGAGAGACACACACAGAGAGACACAAAGAGACACACACATAGACAGAGACACAGAGAGAGACACAGACAGAGACACAGAGAGAGAGACACACACAGAGAGAGACACAGACAGAGACACACACAGAGACACACACAGACAGAGACACAGAGGGAGACACAGACAGAGAGATACAGACAGAGATAAACAGAGAGAGACACACAGACAGAGAGACACAAAGAGAGAGATACAGACAGACAGAGACACACAGACAGAGACACACACAGACAGAGAGACACAAAGAGAGAGACAGACAGAGAGACACACAGAGAGAGAGATACAGACAGACAGAGAAACTTGGAGAGACACACACAGAGACACACACAGAGACACACACAGACAGAGACACAGAGGGAGACACAGACAGAGAGATACAGACAGAGATAAACAGAGAGAGACACACAGACAGAGAGACACAAAGAGAGAGACACAGACAGACAGAGACACATAGACAGAGACACACACAGACAGAGAGACACAAAGAGAGAGACAGACAGAGAGACACACATAGAGAGAGATACAGACAGACAGAGAAACTTGGAGAGACACACACAGAGACACACACAGAGACACACAGAGAGAGATACAGACAGACAGAGAAACAGAGAGAGACACACAGACAGAGAGAAACAGAGAGAGGGAGACACACACAGACACAGAGACACACAGAGAGACACACACAGAGATACAGACAGAGATGCACACAGACAGAGAGAGAGACACACACAGACAGAGACACAGAGAGAGACACACACAGACAGAGACACAAAGAGAGAGACACAGACAGAGAGATACAGACAGAGAGAAACAGAGAGAGACACACACAGACAGAGACACACAGACAGAGAGACACAAAGAGAGACACAGACAGGGACACACAGAGAGAGAGAGATACAGACAGAGAGAGACACACACAGACAGAGAGACACAAAGAGACACACACATAGACAGAGACACAGAGAGAGACACAGACAGAGACACACACAGAGAGACACACACACACACAGAGAGACAGACAGAGACACACACAGAGAGACACACACAGACAGAAACATAGAGGGAGACACAGACAGAGAGATACAGACAGGGAGAAACAGACAGAGACACACGGACAGAGAGACACAAAGAGAGAGACACAGAGAGACAGAGACACACAGACAGAGACACACACAGACAGAGAGACACAAAGAGAGAGACACAGACAGAGAGACACACACAGACAGAGACACACAGAGAGAGACACACAGACAGAGACACACAGAGAGAGAGACACAGACAGAGATATACAAACAGAGAGAGAAACAAAGAGAGGGAGACACACACAGACACAGAGACACAGACACAGAGACACACACAGAGAGAGAGACACACACAGAGAGACACACAGAGATGCAGACAGAGAGAGACACACACAGAGACATACAGAGAAACACACACAGACAGAGAGACGCAGAGAGAGACACACAGACAGAGAGAAACAGAGGGAGACACAAACACAGAGACACAGAGAGAGAAACACACAGAGAGACAGAGAGAGACAGATAGAGATAGACACAGAGAGAGACACAGAGACAGACAGAGAGAGACACACACAGAGACATACAGAGAAACACACACAGACAGAGAGACACAGAGAGAGAAACACAGAGAGACAGAGAGAGACAGACAGAGATAGACACAGAGACACAGAGACAGACAGACAGAGACACTCACCGTCCAATATTCTTCATCCGCATCTTCGCTTCTGGAGGCATCTCCTCTGGTTCACTCTGGCAAGAGACAGATACAGAGACACATACAGAGACACACACAGAGACACACACAAGAGATAGAGAGACACACACAGAGATACAGAGACACATACAGAGATACACACAGAGATACAGAGACACACACAGACACACAGAGATACAGAGACACACACAGAGATACAGAGACACATACAGAGATACACACAGAGATACAGAAACACACACAGAGATACAGAGACACATACAGAGATACACACAGAGATACAGACACACACACAGACACACAGAGATACAGAGACACATACAGATACACACAGAGACACACACAGAGATACAGACACACACACAGACACACAGAGATACAGACACACACACAGACACACAGAGATACAGACACACACACAGAGATACAGAGATACACATAGAGAGACACACAGAGATACAGAGACACACACAGAGATACAGAGACACATACAGACACACACACAGAGATACAGACACACACACAGACACACAGAGATACAGAGACACATACAGAGACACACACAGAGATACACACAGACACACACAGACACACAGAGACACAGACACACACACAGAGATACAGACACACATACAGAGACACACACAGAGATACAGAGACACATACAGACACACAGAGATACAGAGACACACACAGAGATGCAGAGACACACACAGACACACAGACAAACAGAGATAGAGACATACAGAGACACACACAGAGATACACACAGACACACAGAGACACAGACACACACAGAGACACAGAGATACATACAGAGACACACACAGAGATACAGAGACACACAGAGATACAGAGACACACAGACACACAGAGATACAGAGACAAACAGAGATACAGACACACAGAGATACAGAGACACATACAGAGACACACACAGAGATACAGAGACACACACAGAGACACAGACACACAGAGATACACAGATACACAGAGATACAAACACACAGAGATACAGAGACACATACAGAGACACACACAGAGATACAGAGACAGACACAGAGATACAGAGACACACACAGACACACAGAGATACAGACACACACACAGAGATACACATAGATACAGAGACACACACAGAGATACAGAGACACACACAGACACACAGAGATACAGAGACACACACACAGAGATACACAGACACACAGAGATACAGAGACACACAGAGATACAGAGACACAGAGAGAGAGACAGACACACACAGAGATACACAGACACACAGAGATACACAGACATACAGACACACACAGAGATACACAGACACACAGAGACACAGAGACACACAGAGATACAGAGACACACAGAGATACAGAGACACAAAGAGATACAGAGACACACAGAGATACAGAGACACACAGAGATACAGAGACACACACAGAGATACATAGACACACAGACACAGAGACACACAGAGATAGAGACACACAGAGACACAGAGACACACAGAGATACAGAGACACACAGAGATACAGACACACACAGAGACACAGACACACAGAGATACAGAGACACACAGAGAGACATAGACACACAGAGATACAGAGACAGAGACACACAGAGATACAGAGACACAAAGACACACAGAGATACAGACACACACAGAGACACAGACACACAGAGATACAGACACACACAGAGATACAGAGATACAGAGACACACAGAGATACAGAGACACACAGACACACACAGAGACACAGACACACAGAGATACAGAGACACACAGAGATACACAGAGACACAGACACACAGAGACACAGAGACACAGAGATAGAGACACACAGAGACACACAGAGACACACAGAGATACAGACACACACACACAGAGATACACAGACACACACAGAGACACAGACACACAGAGATACAAAGACACACAGAGATACACAGAGACACAGACACACAGAGATACAAAGACACACAGAGATACACAGAGACACAGACACACAGAGACACACAGAGATAGAGACACACACAGAGACACAGAGACACCACCCCCTCACGTCACTCTGAGTGTCCACCACCCTTACGTCACCCTGTGTCCACCCTCACGTCACCCTGTGTGTCCACCCTCACGTCACCCTGTGTGTCCACCCTTACGTCACTCTGTGTCCACCCTTACGTCACTGTGTGTGTCCACCCTTACGTCACCCTGTGTGTCCACCCTCACGTCACCCTGTGTGTCCACCCTTACGTCACCCTGTGTGTCCACCACCCTTACGTCACCCTGTGTGTCCACCCTCACGTCACCCTGAGTCCACCCTCACGTCACCCTGAGTGTCCACCCTCACGTCACTCTGTGTGTCCACCCTCACGTCACCCTGAGTGTCCACCCTTACGTCACTCTGTGTGTCCACCCTTACGTCACCCTGTGTCCACCCTTACGTCACCCTGAGTGTCCACCATCACGTCACCCTGTGTCCACCCTTACGTCACCCTGAGTCCACCCTTACGTCACCTTGAGTGTCCACCCTTACGTCACCCTGAGTGTCCACCCTTACGTCACCCTGTGTGTCCACCCTAACGTCACCCTGAGTGTCCACCCTTACGTCACCCTGAGTGTCCACAGTTACGTCACCCTGAGTGTCCACCCTTACGTCACCCTGAGTGTCCACCCTTACGTCACCCTGAGTGTCCATCCTTACGTCACCCTGAGTGTCCACCCTTACGTCACCCTGTGTGTCCACCCTCACGTCACCCTGAGTGTCCACCCTTACGTCACCCTGAGTGTCCACCCTTACGTCACCCTGAGTGTCCACCCTTACGTCACCCTGAGTCCACCCTCACGTCACCCTGAGTGTCCACCCTACGTCACCCTGAGTCCACCCTTTCGTCACTCTGTGTCCACCCTCACGTCACCCTGAGTGTCCACCCTTACGTCACCCTGAGTGTCCACCCTTACGTCACCCTGAGTCCACCCTTACGTCACCCTGAGTGTCCACCCTTACGTCACCCTGAGTCCACCCTTTCGTCACTCTGTGTGTCCACCCTTACGTCACCCTGAGTCCACCCTCACGTCACCCTGAGTGTCCACCCTTACGTCACCCTGAGTGTCCACCCTTACGTCACCCTGAGTCCACCCTCACGTCACCCTGAGTGTCCACCCTTACGTCACCCTGAGTCCACCCTTTCGTCACTCTGTGTCCACCCTTACGTCACCCTGAGTGTCCACCCTTACGTCACCCTGAGTGTCCACCCTTACGTCACCCTGAGTCCACCCTCACGTCACCCTGAGTGTCCACCCTTACGTCACCCTGAGTCCACCCTTTCGTCATTCTGTGTCCACCCTTACGTCACCCTGAGTCCACCCTCACGTCACCCTGAGTGTCCACCCTTACGTCACCCTGAGTGTCCACCCTTACGTCACCCTGAGTGTCCACCCTTACGTCACCCTGTGTGTCCACCCTTACGTCACCCTGAGTGTCCACCCTCACGTCACCCTGTGTGTCCACCCTTACGTCACCCTGAGTGTCCACCCTTACGTCACCCTGAGTGTCCACCCTTACGTCACTCTGTGTCCACCCTCACGTCACCCTGAGTCCACCCCTAACGTCACCCTGAGTCCACCCTTACGTCACCCTGAGTGTCCACCCTTACGTCACCCTGAGTGTCCACCCTTACGTCACCCTGAGTCCACCCTAACGTCACCCTGAGTGTCCACCCTTACGTCACCCTGAGTCCACCCTTCGTCATTCCTGTGTCCACCCTTACGTCACCCTGAGTGTCCACCCTCACGTCACCCTGAGTGTCCACCCTTACGTCACCCTGAGTGTCCACCCTTACGTCACCCTGAGTGTCCACCCTTACGTCACCCTGAGTCCACCCTCACGTCACCCTGAGTGTCCACCCTTACGTCACCCTGTGTGTCCACCCTTACGTCACCCTGAGTGTCCACCCTTACGTCACCCTGAGTGTCCACCCTTACGTCACCCTGAGTCCACCCTCACGTCACCCTGAGTCCACCCTCACGTCACCCTGATGTCCACCCTTCACGTCACCCTGAGTGTCCACCCTCACGTCACCCTGAGTGTCCACCCTTACGTCACCCTGAGTGTCCACCCTCACGTCACCCTGAGTCCACCCTCACGTCACCCTGAGTGTCCACCCTTACGTCACCCTGAGTGTCCACCCTCACGTCACCCTGAGTGTCCACCCTTACATCACCCTGAGTCCACCCTCACGTCACCCTGAGTGTCCACCCTTACGTCACCCTGAGTGTCCACCCTTACGTCACCCTGAGTCCACCCTTACGTCACCCTGAGTGTCCACCCTTACGTCACCCTGTGTGTCCACCCTTACGTCACCCTGAGTGTCCACCCTTACGTCACCCTGAGTGTCCACCCTCACGTCACCCTGAGTCCACCCTCACGTCACCCTGAGTCCACCCTTACGTCACCCTGAGTGTCCACCCTTACGTCACCCTGAGTCCACCCTTTCGTCATTCTGTGTCCACCCTTACGTCACCCTGAGTCCACCCTCACGTCACCCTGAGTGTCCACCCTTACGTCACCCTGAGTGTCCACCCTTACGTCACCCTGAGTGTCCACCCTTACGTCACCCTGAGTCCAACCTCACGTCACCCTGAGTGTCCACCCTTACGTCACCCTGTGTGGTCCACCCTTACGTCACCCTGAGTGTCCACCCTTACGTCACCCTGAGTGTCCACCCTTACGTCACCCTGAGTCCACCCTCACGTCACCCTGAGTCCACCCTCACGTCACCCTGAGTCCACCCTCACGTCACCCTGAGTGTCCACCCTCACGTCACCCTGAGTGTCCACCCTTACGTCACCCTGAGTCCACCCTCACGTCACCCTGAGTCCACCCTCACGTCACCCTGAGTGTCCACCCTTACGTCACCCTGAGTGTCCACCCTCACGTCACCCTGAGTGTCCACCCTACGTCACCCTGAGTTCCACCCTCACGTCACCCTGAGTGTCCACCCTTCACGTCACCCTGAGTGTCCACCCTTACGTCACCCTGAGTCCACCCTCACGTCACCCTGAGTGTCCACCCTTACGTCACCCTGTGTGTCCACCCTTACGTCACCCTGAGTGTCCACCCTTACGTCACCCTGAGTGTCCACCCTTACGTCACCCTGAGTCCACCCTCACGTCACCCTGAGTGTCCACCCTCACGTCACCCTGAGTGTCCACCCTCACGTCACCCTGAGTGTCCACCCTCACGTCACCCTGAGTGTCCACCCTTACGTCACCCTGAGTGTCCACCCTCACGTCACCCTGAGTGTCCACCCTTACGTCACCCTGAGTGTCCACCCTCACGTCACCCTGAGTGTCCACCCTCACGTCACCCTGAGTGTCCACCCTCACGTCACCCTGAGTGTCCACCCTTACGTCACCCTGAGTCCACCCTCACGTCACCCTGAGTCCACCCTCACGTCACCCTGAGTGTCCACCCTTACGTCACTCTCCGTGTTGAAGGCCGCTGCCACTGAGGCCACTTTGGGGGACAGCGAAGCTGAAGCATCCTTCAGCTTCTACAGAGGGGAGAGATGACGACAGCTGATGATGATGATGATGACACAGCTGATGATGATGATGACACAGCTGATGATGATGATGGCACAGCTGATGATGATGATGATGACACAGCTGATGATGATGATGATGACACAGCTGATGATGATGATGATGACACAGCTGATGATGATGATGATGACACAGCTGATGATGATGATGACACAGCTGATGATGATGATGATGACACAGCTGATGATGATGATGACACAGCTGATGATGATGATGATGATGACACAGCTGATGGTGATGATGATGACACAGCTGATGATGACACAGCTGATGATGATGATACAGCTGATGATGATGACACAGCTGATGATGATGATGATGATGACACAGCTGATGATGATGATACAGCTGATGATGATGATGATGACACAGCTGATGATGATGATGACACAGCTGATGATGATGATGATGATGACACAGCTGATGATGATGATACAGCTGATGATGATGATGATGACACAGCTGATGATGATGATGATGATGACACAGCTGATGATGATGACACAGCTGATGATGATGATAATGATGACACAGCTGATGTTGATGATGACACAGCTGATGATGATGACACAGCTGATGATGATGATGATGATGACACAGCTGATGATGATGATGATGATGACACAGCTGATGATGATGATGACACAGCTGATGATGATGACGATGACACAGCTGATGATGATGATGACACAGCTGATGATGATGACACAGCTGATGATGATGATGACACAGCTGATGATGATGACACAGCTGATGATGATGATGACACAGCTGATGATGATGACACAGCTGATGATGATGATGATGACACAGCTGATGATGATGATGATGACACAGCTGATGATGATGATGACACAGCTGATGATGATGACGATGACACAGCTGATGATGATGATGACACAGCTGATGATGATGATGATGACACAGCTGATGATGATGATGACACAGCTGATGATGATGACACAGCTGATGATGATGATGATGATGACACAGCTGATGATGATGATGACACAGCTGATGATGATGATGATGACACAGCTGATGATGACACAGCTGATGATGATGATACAGCTGATGATGATGATGACACAGCTGATGATGATGATGACACAGCTGATGATGATGATGATGACACAGCTGATGATGACACAGCTGATGATGATGATGACGACACAGCTGATGATGATGACACTGATGATGATGACACTGCTGATGATGACACAGCAGATGATGATGATGATGACACAGCTGATGATGATGATGGCACTGCTGATGATGATGATACAGCTGATGATGATGATGACGACACAGCTGATGATGATGACAATGATGATGATGAACACTGCTGATGATGACACAGCAGATGATGATGGATGGATGACACAGCGTGATGATGATGAATGGCACTGCTCGATGATGATGACACATGCTGATGATGATGATACAAAGCTGATGATGATGATGACACAGCTGATGATGGACACAGCTGCATGATGATGATGACGACATCAAGCCTGATGGATGATGACACAGCTTGATGATGATGATGACACAGCTGATGATGCATGGATGACACAGCTTGATGATGATGATGAGTATACAGCTGATGATGACAAGCTGATGATGATGACACACAGCTGATGATGATGATGACACAGCCTGATGATGATGATGACACATGCTGATGATGCTGATGATGACACAGGCTGATGATGAAGGATGATGACACAGCTGATTGAGGACACAGGCTGATGATGTGACCACAGCTTGATGATGATGATGATGACACAGCTGATGATGATGACGACACAGCTGATGATGATGGACACAGCTGATGATGATGACACATCCTGATGATGATGATACAGCTGATGATGATGACTGACACAGCCTGATGATGATGAGCACAGCTGATGATGATGACACAGCTGATGATGATGACACAGCTGATGATGATGATGACACAGCTGATGATGATGATGATGATGATGACACAGCTGATGATGATGATGACACAGCTGATGATGACGATGATGACACAGCTGATGATGACACAGCTGATGATGACACAGCTGATGATGATGATGACACAGCTGATGATGATGACGACACAGCTGATGATGATGACACAGCTGATGATGATGATGACACAGCTGATGATGATGATACAGCTGATGATGATGATGACGACACAGCTGATGATGATGACACAGCTGATGATGATGATGACACAGCTGATGATGATGACACAGCTGATGATGATGATGACACAGCTGATGATGATGACACAGCTGATGATGATGGTGATGACACAGCTAATGATGACACAGCTGATAATGATGATGACACAGCTGATGATGACACTGCTGATGATGATGACACAGCTGCTGATGATGACACAGCTGATGATGATGATGATGACACAGCTGATGATGATGATGATGACACAGCTGATGATGACACAGCTGATGATGATGATACAGCTGATGATGATGATGACACAGCTGATGATGATGACACAGCTGATGATGATGATGACACAGCTGATGATGATGACACAGCTGATGATGACACAGCTGATGATGATACAGCTGATGATGATGATGACACAGCTGATGATGATGATGACACAGCTGATGATGATGATGACACAGCTGATGATGATGACACAGCTGATGATGATGATGACACAGCTGATGATGATGATGATGACACAGCTGATGATGATGATGACACAGCTGATGATGATGACACAGCTGATGACACAGCTGATGATGATGATGACACAGCTGATGATGATGATGACACAGCTGATGATGATGATGACACAGCTGATGATAACACAGCTGATGATGATGACACAGCTGATGATGATGATGACACAGCTGATGATGATGACACAGCTGATGATGATGATGATGATGACACAGCTGATGATGATGATGACACAGCTGATGATGATGATGACACAGCTGATGATAACACAGCTGATGATGATGACACAGCTGATGATGATGATGACACAGCTGATGATGATGATGACACAGCTGATGATGATGATGACACAGCTGATGATGATGATGACACAGCTGATGATGACACAGCTGATGATGATGCCACAGCTGATGATGATGATGACACAGCTGATGATGATGATGACACAGCTGATGATGACACAGCTGATGATGATGATGATGACACAGCTGATGATGATGACACAGCTGATGATGATGATGACACAGCTGATGATGATGATGACACAGCTGATGATGGTGATGACACAGCTGATGATGACACAGCTGATGATGATGATGACACAGCTGATGATGATGATGACACAGCTGACGATGATGATGACACAGCTGATGATGATGATGACACAGCTGATGATGACACAGCTGATGATGATGATGACACAGCTGATGATGATGATGATGATGACACAGCTGATGATGATGATGACACAGCTGATGATGACACAGCTGATGATGACACAGCTGATGATGATGATGACACAGCTGATGATGATGATGACACAGCTGATGACACAGCTGATGATGACACAGCTGATGATGACACAGCTGATGATGATGATGACAGAGCTGATGATGACACAGCTGATGATGATGACACAGCTGATGATGATGATGACACAGCTGATGATGACACAGCTGATGATGATGATGACACAGCTGATGATGACACAGCTGATGATGATGATGATGACACAGCTGATGATGATGATGACACAGCTGATGATGATGATGACACAGCTGATGATGACGATGATGATGATGATGACACAGCTGATGATGACACAGCTGATGATGATGATGATGACACAGCTGATGATGATGACACAGCTGATGATGATGATGATACAGCTGATGATGATGATGATGACACAGCTGATGATGATGATACAGCTGATGATGACAATGATGATGACACAGGTGATGATGACACAGCTGATGATGATGATGATGACACAGCTGATGATGATGATGATGACACAGCTGATGATGATGATGACACAGCTGATGATGATGATGATGATGACACAGCTGATGATGACACAGCTGATGATGATGATGACACAGCTGATGATGATGATGACACAGCTGATGATGACACAGCTGATGGTGACACAGCTGATGATGATGATGACACAGCTGATGATGATGATGATGACACAGCTGATGACACAGCTGATGATGACACAGCTGATGATGACACAGCTGATGATGATGATGATGATGACACAGCTGATGATGACACAGCTGATGATGATGATGACACAGCTGATGATGATGATGACACAGCTGATGATGACACAGCTGATGATGATGATGACACAGCTGATGATGACACAGCTGATGATGATGATACAGCTGATGATGATGATGACACAGCTGATGATGATGACACAGCTGATGATGACGATGACACAGCTGATGATGACGATGATGATGATGACACAGCTGATGATGACACAGCTGATGATGATGATGATGACACAGCTGATGATGATGATGACACAGCTGATGATGATGATACAGCTGATGATGATGACACAGCTGATGATGATGATGACACAGCTGATGATGACGATGATGATGACACAGGTGATGATGACACAGCTGATGATGATGATGATGACACAGCTGATGATGATGATGACACAGCTGATGATGATGATGACACAGCTGATGATGATGATGACACAGCTGATGATGATGATACAGATGATGATGATACAGCTGATGATGATGATGATGATGATACAGCTGATGATGATGACACAGCTGATGATGATGATGACACAGCTGATGATGATGATGACACAGCTGATGATGACAGCTGATTGATGACACAGCTGATGATGACACAGCTGATGATGATGATGAAACAGCTGATGATGATGATGACACAGCTGATGATGACAGCTGATGATGACACAGCTGATGATGACACAGCTGATGATGATGACACAGCTGATGATGATGACACAGCTGATGATGATGATGATACAGCTGATGATAATGATGACGCAGCTGATGATGATGACACAGCTGCTGATGATGATGACACAGCTGCTGATGATGACACAGCTGATGATGATGACACAGCTGCTGATGATGACACAGCTGATGATGATGATGACACAGCTGATGATGATGATGACACAGCTGATGATGATGATGACAGCTGATGATGATGACAGCTGATGATGATGACACAGCTGATGACACAGCTGATGATGACACAGCTGATGATGACACAGCTGATGATGACACAGCTGATGATGATGATGACACAGCTGATGATGACACAGCTGATGATGATAATGATGACACAGCTGATGATGATGGCACAGCTGATGATGACACAGCTGATGATGATGACACAGCTGATGATGACACAGCTGATGATGATGACACAGCTGATGATGACACAGCTGATGATGATGACACAGCTGATGATGATGACACAGCTGATGATGATGACACAGCTGATGATGACACAGCTGATGATGACACAGCTGATGATGATGACACAGCTGATGATGATGATGATGACACAGCTGATGATGATGATGACACAGCTGATGATGATGACACAGCTGATGATGATGATGATGAACAGCTGATGATGATGACACAGCTGATGATGATACAGCTGATGATGATGATGACACAGCTGATGATGATGACACAGCTGATGATGATGACACAGCTGATGATGATGACACAGCTGATGATGATGGTGATGATGATGACACAGCTGATGATGATGATGACACAGCTGATGATGATGATGATGACACAGCTGATGATGATGATGACACAGCTGCTGATGATGATGACACAGCTGATGATGATACAGCTGATGATGATGATACAGCTGATGATGATGATGACACAGCTGATGATCATGACACTGATGATGATGATGACACAGCTGATGATGATGACACATCTGATGATGACACAGCTGATGATGATGACACAGCTGATGATGATGATGATGATACAGCTGATGATGATGATGATGACACAGCTGATCATGATGATGATGACACAGCTGATGATGATGACACAGCTGCTGATGATGATGACACAGCTGATGATGATGATGACACAGCTGATGATGATGATACAGCTGATGATGATGATGACACAGCTGATGATCATGACACTGATGATGATGACACAGCTGATGATGATGATGACACAGCTGATGATGATGACACAGCTGCTGATGATGATGATGACACAGCTGATGATGATGATGATGACACAGCTGATGATGATACAGCTGATGATGATGATGACATAGCTGATGATGATGACACAGCTGATGATGATGATACAGCTGATGATGATGACACAGCTGATGATGATACAACTGATGATGATGATGATGACACAGCTGATGATGATGACACAGCTGCTGATGATGACACTGATGATGATGACACGGCTGATGATGACACAGCTGATGATGATGATGACACTGCTGATGATGATGACACTGCTGATGATGACACAGCTGATGATGATGATGACACAGCTGATGATGATGATGATGATGACACAGCTGATGATGATGACACTGATGATGATGACACTGCTGATGATGACACAGCAGATGATGATGATGATGACACAGCTGATGATGATGATGATGGCACTGCTGATGATGATGACACAGCTGATGATGATGATGACACAGCTGATGATGACACAGCTGATGATGATGACACTGCTGCTGATGATGATGACACTGCTGATGATGACACTGCTGATGATGATGACACAGCTGCTGATGATGATGACACTGCTGCTGATGATAATGACACAGCTGAGGATGATGATGATGACACTGCTGATGATGATGCTGATGACACAGCTGATGATGATGATGACACAGCTGATGATGATGACACAGCTGCTGCTGATGACACAGCTGATGATGATGATGACACTGCTGATGATGATGATGACACTGCTGATGATGACACTGCTGATGATGACACTGATGATGATGACACTGATGATGATGATGATGACACTGCTGCTGATGATGATGACACAGCTGATGATGACACAGCTGATGATGATGACACAGCTGATGATGACACAGCTGATGATGATGACGATGACACAGCTGATGATGATGATGACACAGCTGATGACACAGCTGATGATGACACTGCTGATGATGACACAGCAGATGATGATGATGACACAGCTGATGATGATGATGGCACTGCTGATGATGATGACACAGCTGATGATGATGATGATGATGACACAGCTGATGATGACACAGCTGATGATGATGACACTGCTGCTGCTGATGATGACACTGCTGATGATGACACTGCTGATGATGATGACACAGCTGCTGATGATGATGACACTGCTGCTGATGATAATGACACAGCTGAGGATGATGATGATGACACTGCTGATGATGATGCTGATGACACAGCTGATGATGATGATGATGACACAGCTGATGATGATGATGACACAGCTGCTGCTGATGACACAGCTGATGATGATGATGACACTGCTGATGATGATGATGACACTGCTGATGATGACACTGCTGATGATGACACTGATGATGATGACACTGATGATGATGATGACACTGCTGCTGATGATGATGACACAGCTGATGATGACACAGCTGATGATGATGACACAGCTGATGATGACACAGCTGATGATGATGACGATGACACAGCTGATGATGATGATGACACAGCTGATGATGACACAGCTGATGATGACACAGCTGATGATGACACAGCTGATGATGATAATGATGACACAGCTGATGATGATGATGGTGATGGCACAGCTGATGATGACACAGCTGATGATGACACAGCTGATGATGACACAGCTGATGATGATGACAGCTGATGATGACACAGCTGATGATGATGACACAGCTGATGATGACACAGCTGATGATGATGACACAGCTGATGATGATGATGACACAACTGATGATGACACAGCTGATGATGACACAGCTGATGATGATGACACAGCTGATGATGATGATGATGACACAGCTGATGATGATGATGACACAGCTGATGATGATGACACAGCTGATGATGATGATGACACAGCTGATGATGATGATGATGATGACACAGCTGATGATCATGATGATGACACAGCTGATGATGAAACAGCTGATGATGATGATGACATAGCTGATGATGATGACACAGCTGATGATGATGATACAGCTGATGATGATGACACAGCTGATGATGATGATACAACTGATGATGATGATGATGACACAGCTGATGATGATGACACAGCTGCTGATGATGACACTGATGATGATGATGACACAGCTGATGATGACACAGCTGATGATGATGATGACACTGCTGATGATGATGACACTGCTGATGATGACACAGCTGATGATGATGATGACACAGCTGATGATGATGATGACACAGCTGATGATGATGACACTGATGATGATGACACTGCTGATGATGACACAGCAGATGATGATGATGATGACACAGCTGATGATGATGATGGCACTGCTGATGATGATGACACAGCTGATGATGATGATGATGACACAGCTGATGATGACACAGCTGATGATGATGACACTGCTGCTGATGATGATGACACTGCTGATGATGACACTGCTGATGATGATGACACAGCTGCTGATGATGATGACACTGCTGCTGATGATAATGACACAGCTGAGGATGATGATGATGACACTGCTGATGATGATGCTGATGACACAGCTGATGATGATGATGACACAGCTGATGATGATGATGACACAGCTGCTGCTGATGACACAGCTGATGATGATGATGACACTGCTGATGATGACACTGATGATGATGACACTGATGATGATGATGATGACACTGCTGCTGATGATGATGACACAGCTGATGATGACACAGCTGATGATGATGACACAGCTGATGATGACACAGCTGATGATGATGACGATGACACAGCTGATGATGATGATGACACAGCTGATGATGACACAGCTGATGATGACACTGCTGATGATGACACAGCAGATGATGATGATGACACAGCTGATGATGATGATGGCACTGCTGATGATGATGACACAGCTGATGATGATGATGATGACACAGCTGATGATGACACAGCTGATGATGATGACACTGCTGCTGATGATGATGACACTGCTGATGATGACACTGCTGATGATGACACTGCTGATGATGATGACACAGCTGCTGATGATGATGACACTGCTGCTGATGATAATGACACAGCTGAGGATGATGATGATGACACTGCTGATGATGATGCTGATGACACAGCTGATGATGATGATGACACAGCTGATGATGATGATGACACAGCTGCTGCTGATGACACAGCTGATGATGATTATGACACTGCTGATGATGATGATGATGACACTGCTGATGATGACACTGCTGATGATGACACTGATGATGATGACACTGATGATGATGATGACACTGCTGCTGATGATGATGACACAGCTGATGATGACACAGCTGATGATGATGACACAGTTGATGATGATGACACAGCTGATGATGATGATGACACAGCTGATGATGATGATGACACAGCTGATGATGATGATGACACAGCTGATGATCATGACACTGATGATGACACAGCTGATGATGATGATGACACAGCTGATGATGATGACACAGCTGCTGATGATGATGATGATGACACAGCTGATGATGATGATGATGACACAGCTGATGATGATACAGCTGATGATGATGATGACATAGCTGATGATGATGACACAGCTGATGATGATGATGACACAGCTGATGATGATGACACAGCTGATGACGATGATACAACTGATGATGATGATGACACAGCTGATGATGATGACACAGCTGCTGATGATGACACTGATGATGATGACACAGCTGATGATGACACAGCTGATGATGATGATGACACTGCTGATGATGATGACACTGCTGATGATGGCACAGCTGATGATGATGATGACACAGCTGATGATGATGATGATGACACAGCTGATGATGATGACACTGATGATGATGACACTGCTGATGATGACACAGCAGATGATGATGATGACACAGCTGATGATGATGATGGCACTGCTGATGATGATGACACAGCTGATGATGATGATGACACAGCTGATGATGACACAGCTGATGATGATGACACTGCTGCTGATGATAATGACACAGCTGAGGATGATGATGATGACACTGCTGATGATGATGCTGATGACACAGCTGATGATGATGACACAGCTGATGATGATGATGACACTGCTGATGATGATGACACTGCTGATGATGACACTGATGATGATGACACTGATGATGATGACACTGATGATGATGATGACACTGCTGCTGATGATGATGACACAGCTGATGATGACACAGCTGATGATGATGATGACACAGCTGATGATGATGACACAGCTGATGATGATGACACAGCTGATGATGATGATGATGACACAGCTGATGATGATGACACAGCTGATGATGACACTGCTGATGATGATGACACTGCTGATGGTGATGACACTGCTGATGATGATGACGCAGCTGATGACACTTCCGCTGATGATGCTGCTGATGACGCTGCTGCTTCTACTGCTACTGCTAATATATTTACCTCTGATGCTAATGACACTACTACCCCTGCTAAAGATGCTCCTACTGATGGCACTGCTGATGTGAATGCTGCTGCTACTGCTGATGGCACTGCTGCTGATGACACTGCTACTGTTATTGTTGCTGTTAATGTTGCTGTTAATGCTGCTGATAACACTGCTGCTGCTGCTGCTGCTACTACTGCTGCTGCTACTACTGCTGCTGCTCCTACTTATGACACCGCTACTGCTGCTGATGACAATGTTGCTACTGACGCTGCTGTGTGTCTGTCTGCGTGTGTCTGTCTGCGTGTGTCTGTCTGCGTGTGTCTGTCTGCGTGTGTCTGTCTGCGTGTGTACACGAGGACCCTATTCAAATCCATATTGGCCTGGTCTCGGCTAGCTGACGAAAGTTGCAAGCGAGAATTTCGGCATCGCTTGCGGCTGGGGTTGGCATCGTCCCCGACTCCTCCTGACGCCGAGTGGAAATGAGCGAGGTTTAGGACTGTGGCTCATGCAGCTGCATTGGCTGCTTTGGGTGCACGGTCCAGACCTCCCCAGAGACACTGGCTGACAGAGGAGGTGTTCAGGCTGGCTGAGAAAAAGCGACAGGCCCACTCTCACCGTCTACTGCCTCCTATGTCAGAGAATGAGGAGGCTTACCGCAGCCTTCGCTCGGAGGTTCGGACAGCCGTGAGGCGCTGCAAGGATGGGTGGTGGTCGCGGGTTGCTGAGGAGATGGAGTCTGCCTCAGTGGCCCGCGATCACAAATCAATCTAACTCCATCAAAAAAGTAACCTGCAGCGCCACACCTATCACCATCATTTGGGGAAAGAATGGTGATCCAATCTCCGACCCCCAGGAACAGGTTTGCAGATTTGCTGAGCATTTCTGTGAGGTCCTGGAGGAGGGGAAACCCCTTGTCTGGAAAACATCGTGGCACAAAGTGAGGATGACCCTGCTGAGGCTGCGGTGCCTCAAATATTGGAAGAAGTCACCCCCTGTGAGTGGTTGGCTGAGGTGCCGTCTGTTGAGGAAGTACTGAAGGCGATCCGGAGTCTGAGACCAGGAAAGGCAGCGGGCAGAGATGATCTCCCAAGCAAAATGCTGAGGGAGGGTGGCGTTTGTGCACAGACTGCCCTACATGACATCATAACAACAGTCTGGACCACTGGACGGATTCCGCAGGATTGGAAGGATGCCCTGGTGGTCCCCCTCTTTAAGAAGGGGGACCGCACAGACTGTAACAACTACAGGGGCATCTCGTTCCTCAGTGTGCAGGGAAAGACCCTGGCAAGGATTATTCAACATCGCCTTGCCAGGCACACTGAGGAGAGGCTTGCGGAGCCCCAATGTGGTTTCAGTCCAGGGCAGTCCTGCACATATGCCATATTCTCTGTCTGCTACAGCAGAGATGTAGGGAATTCCAACAGGTCTAACATCTATGATGCTTTAGTCACCTGGTCAAGGCCTATGATACCATAAACAGGCCAGGGCTGTGGGTTGTTCTTCATGCTTTCTGAGTCCCTGACCCTCTGCTCACAATCAAGGCCCGTCATGATTGTGGGCAGGCCCGGGTAAAGCTACGTGGCCAGGAGTCGGAGTCATTCCCTGTTCACCTTGGGGTGCGACAGGGATGTCTTCTGGCCTCCACATTATTTAACATCATCTTTGACCACGTAGTTCGAGAGGCTTTACAAGGCTGAACCGGAGATATTTCCATCTGGAACAGATACAACGAGAGGCTGATCGATGCCCGTGTATGGTTGAGGGATGGCTCCTTATTGGTCAACCATCTTACGTATGCTGATGATGTGGTAATAGCTGCTCATTCAGAGGAGGAGTTGGAGGCGCTGCTGCTGAACCTGGAGTTTGCCACCAAGAGGTGGGATATTACCATCAGCCCCACCAAAACTAAGCACCTGCCTCAGTATTTTGTGCCACCAAACACTCCACCCCCTCAGTTCCCCATTGTGGAGAGTTTCCCATACCTGGGCAGTGTGCTAATGACTGGCTCCGGTTTAACAGCAGAGGTCTCACTCCGAATCAGTCGGGCGGCAAAATATTTTCATTGGCTGCACAATGCTGTGTGGAAGCTACCTGGTCTGTCGCTCCGCACGAAGCTTCAGGTCTTCTCGGCCACAGTCATTCCCTCCCTTCTCTACGCTTGTGAAACGTGGACCCCTCTAATGGAACATCTACGCCAGTTAGAAACATTTAGGCTGGCCTGCCTACGATCCATCCTGGGTTTAACCAGACTGGATTGTGTGAGGAGCTCACAAATCCTTGAAAGATCTGGGCAAGGTCCCATCGGTGAGCTCCTCCGGCAGGCAGCGGCTGCGTTGGCTGGGTCATGTAGCCCGCATGCCCAGCCACCGCATGCCCAAGCAGTTTCTGTTTGGCCGCGTAGAGGGGCCTAAACGGGCACAACACGGGCTAGAGAAGAGATGGAGTGATGTGGTACAGGAGGACGTGGAGCTGAGTGGACTTGCCGATGACTGGTACCAGCGGTGTCAAGATCGGCCTCTGTGGAGGAGGCTCGTGAAGGACGCTGCTGGGCAGTTGGAGGCAGTCGCCCTCCAACAACAACGGAGGGCGGAGGAGCGACGCTCACAACAACGAGCGGAGCGCCGGGCGGCTAAAACGTTATCAAGTTTGTCACAGTAGGGGGCACAGGTGGTGCATCAGCCAGTCATCTCAGTCAGTCGACCCGTGGCACCTGCTGGGTCTGCCCCGTGACCTCCTGCCAGCGGGCGTTCGACACTTCGACGTGGCCTTAAAAGTGCACCTAGCCTGGCACGACTGGCGGCTGTTGGTCTGTGTGTGTCCCCGTGTCCCTGCTGCTCACCGTGGTGCCCAGGGAGATCTTGATCGCTCTGTGGGGGGGTCCCCCCGTCGACTTGAACCCCAGCGGGGTCACCAGCGGGGTCACCAGCGGGGTCACCACGGGGGTCACCACCGGGGTCATCTTGGGTTTCTTGTGGGGTCGGAGGTCGCGGGGAGGGGGGGGAGGAGCCTCAACCCCCTCCTCCCCCTCCTCCGCCCCCTCCTCGTCATCCTCGTCTCTGATTGGTCGGCCGGACTCGGGAGCTGTGATTGGCCGGCGCTTGTGTGGGCGGAGATCTGGCGGGGTGAGAGCGGCACAGAGGCAAAGCTGCCCCGAGGGGCTCGCGCGTGGGGCCACGGCACCGCCCCCGGCCGCCTTCGTCTCCCCCCCCTCCCCATGTTGAGAGATAGGAGGGGGCGGAGCTAGCTGTGGGTGTGTGGGGGGGGGGGTCACGGCTCCCCCCGTCCCCATGTTAAGAGATAGGAGGGGGCGGAGCTAGCTGTGGGTGTGTGGGGCGGGGTCACGGCCCCCCCCCCGTCCCCATGTTAAGAGATAGGAGGGGGAGGAGCTAGCTGTGGGTGTGTGTGGGGGGGGTCACGGCTCCCCCCGTCCCCATGTTGAGAGATAGGAGGGGGCGGAGCTAGCTGTGGGTGTGTGGGGGGGGGGTCACGGCTCCCCCCGTCCCCATGTTAAGAGATAGGAGGGGGCGGAGCTAGCTGTGGGTGTGTGGGGGGGGGGTCACGGCTCCCCCCGTCCCCATGTTGAGAGATAGGAGGGGGCGGAGCTAGCTGTGGGTGTGTGGGGGGGGTCACGGCTCCCCCCCTCCCCATGTTGAGAGATAGGAGGGGGCGGAGCTAGCTGTGGGTGTGTGGGGGGGGGGTCACGGCTCCCCCCGTCCCCATGTTAAGAGATAGGAGGGGGCGGAGCTAGCTGTGGGTGTGTGGGGGGGGGTCACGGCTCCCCCCCTCCCCAGGTTGAGAGATAGGAGGGGGCGGAGCTAGCTGTGGGTGTGTGGGGGGGGGGGTCACGGCTCCCCCCCTCCCCATGTTGAGAGATAGGAGGGGGCGGAGCTAGCTGTGGGTGTGTGGGGGGGGGGTCACGGCTCCCCCCGTCCCCATGTTGAGAGATAGGAGGGGGCGGAGCTAGCTGTGGGTGTGTGGGGGGGGGGTCACGGCTCCCCCCCTCCCCATGTTGAGAGATAGGAGGGGGCGGAGCTAGCTGTGGGTGTGGGGGGGGGGGGGGTCACGGCTCCCCCCGTCCCCATGTTAAGAGATAGGAGGGGGCGGAGCTAGCTGTGGGTGTGTGGGGAGGGGGGTCACGGCTCCCCCCCTCCCCATGTTGAGAGATAGGAGGGGGCGGAGCTAGCTGTGGGTGTGTGGGGGGGGTCACGGCTCCCCCCATCCCCATGTTGAGAGATAGGAGGGGGCGGAGCTAGCTGTGGGTGTGTGGGGGGGGGGTCACGGCTCCCCCCGTCCCCATGTTGAGAGATAGGAGGGGGCGGAGCTAGCTGTGGGTGTGTGGGGGGGGGTCACGGCTCCCCCCCTCCCCATGTTAAGAGATAGGAGGGGGCGGAGCTAGCTGTGGGTGTGTGGGGGGGGGGTCACGGCTCCCCCCCTCCCCATGTTGAGAGATAGGATGGGGCGGAGCTAGCTGTGGGTGTGTGGGGGGGGGGTCACGGCTCCCCCCCTCCCCATGTTGAGAGATAGGAGGGGGCGGAGCTAGCTGTGGGTGTGTGGGGGGGGGGGTCACGGCTCCCCCCGTCCCCATGTTAAGAGATAGGAGGGGGCGGAGCTAGCTGTGGGTGTGTGGGGGGGGTCACGGCTCACCCCCACACCCCCCACACCCCCACCCCCCGGTAGCTCGCGAGACGTCACGTGACGGGGGGCAGTGGAGGCTGTAGGGGGTGGGGTACGAGCCCCCGGTCTCGCGCTCTCAGCTGATTGGTTGAAACTTACGGGGGGGGGAGCGGCGGCAAAAGTTGCGCGCGCGCGCGCTCACAGCTGCAATGTAAAATTATAGCAGGGGGGGGGGGGGGCGCAGTCAAGTCTCGCGCTCACTGCTGATTGGTTGATACCGAGTGGGGGGGGGGGCCCGCGCGCTCACAGCGCCAGTGTTGAATGATAGCAATGGGGGGGGGGGGGGGGGGGGTATGGGGGGGGGGTATAGTGGGGGGGGACAGTCAAGTCTCGCGCTCTCACCTGATTGGTTGATACCGAGTGGGGGGGGGGGCTGTTGGATGGCACGTGAAGCGGGGTGGGGGGCTGTGGGGGAGGGCTGTGGGGGGGGGGGCTGTGGGGGGGCTGTGGGGGGGGGCTGTGGGGGGGGGGGCTCACCTCCAGCGCGCGCGCTCCCGCCGCTTTCCCGCGTGTCCGCCATTGTAGCCGCGATTAATTATTTAATGGTCAGGGCCCATATATGGAGCTTCCGGCGGACGTGACGCCAACCCGCCCGCGCTGTGAGGGGGACCGCGGCAATTTGACCACTGGGCTTCTTAGGAACTTTTTAATATTTTAAACTTGCGAGGAGGGATCCGATGATCTATGAAGCGCTTTTATTATTTTTTTACAGATGTCCAGTTAAGGAAGGCGAGTAAGAACGTTACAACAAACAAGAATACAAAAAAACACCACACTGGTGCCAAAGCACATGGAAAGGATGAACAAATCACCCCCACCCCTCGGGCGTGGGGCCTCGGGTGGGCTGGCGGGGCCAAGCGCTGTTGGTCGCGAGCAGCAGCACCGACACACTCATTCACTCACTCATTCATTAACTCACACACTCATTCATTCACTCATTCACTCACTCATTCACTCATTAACTCATTCACTCACTCATTCATTCACTCACACACTCATTCATTCACTCATTCACTCACTCATTCACTCATTAACTCATTCACTCACTCATTCACTCACACACTCATTCATTCACTCATTCACTCACTCATTCACTCACTCATTCATTAACTCATTAACTCATTCACTCACTCATTCATTAACTCATTCATTCACACACTCATTCATTCACTCATTCATTCATTCACCCACTCATTCACTCATTCGTTCACTCATTCACTCACACACTCAATCATTCACTCATTCATCCACTCACTCATTCATTCACTCACACACTCGTTCATTCACTCATTCACTCACTCATTCACTCACTCATTAACTCATTCATTAACTCATTCACTCACACACTCATTCACTCATTCATTCACTCATTTATTCACTCATTCATTCACCCACTCATTCACTCATTCGTTCACTCATTCACTCACACACTCAATCATTCACTCATTCATTCACTCACTCATTCATTCACTCACACACTCGTTCATTCACTCATTCACTCACTCATTCACTCACTCATTCATTAACTCATTCATTAACTCATTCACTCACACACTCATTCACTCATTCATTCACTCATTTATTCACTCACTCATTCACTCACACACTCATTCACTCACACACTCACTCATTCACTCACATTCACTCATTCACTCATTCGTTCACTCATTCACCCACACACTCATTCATTCACTCAATCATTCACTCAGTCACTCAGTCACTTATACACTCATTCATTCACTCACACACTCATTCACTCACACTCATTGTGTTCACTCACTCACTTATACACTCGCTCATTCACTCACACAGTCATTCACTCATTCATTCACACTCATTAACTAATTCATTCACTCACTCACTCATACGCTCATTCATTCACATACTCATTCACTCATTCATTCACACTCATTCACTCACCCAAAGATCCCCCGTGCAGCCTCCCCTAGGCTGAGTCAACCTAGGGGAGGCCCGGGACCGGTTCAGATAACGCAGCGCTAACCACTGTCCCACCGCTCCCCACACATACAGACTGCGCTAACCACTGCCCCACCGCTCCCCACTCACTCAGACTGCGCTAACCACTGTCCCACCGCTCCCCACCCACACAGACTGCGCTAACCACTGTCCCACCGCTCCCCACTCACTCAGACTGCGCTAACCACTGTCCCACCGCTCCCCACACACACACAGACTGCGCTAACCACTGTCCCACCGCTCCCCACACACACAGACTGCGCTAACCACTGTCCCACCGCTCCCCACTCACTCAGACTGCGTTAACCACTGTCCCACCGCTCCCCACCCACACAGACTGCGCTAACCACTGTCCCACCGCTCCCCACTCACTCAGACTGCGCTAACCACTGTCCCACCGCTCCCCACACACACAGACTGCGCTAACCACTGCGCCACCGCTCCCCACTCACTCAGACTGCGCTAACCACTGCGCCACCGCTCCCCACACACACTCACAGTGCGCTAACCACTGTCCCACCGCTCCCCACTCACTCAGACTGCGCTAACCACTGTCCCACCGCTCCCCACTCACTCAGACTGCGCTAACCACTGTCCCACCGCTCCCCACTCACTCAGACTGCGCTAACCACTGCGCCACCGCTCCCCACTCAGACTGCGCTAACCACTGCACCACCACTCCCCACCCACTCAGACTGCGCTAACCACTGTCCCACCACTCCCCACTCACTCATGCTGCGCTAACCACTGCACCACCGCTCCCCACTCACTCAGACTGCACTAACCACTGCGCCACCGCTCCCCACTCACACAGACTGCGCTAACCACTGCACCACCACTCCCCACCCACTCAGACTGCGCTAACCACTGTCCCACCGCTCCCCACCCACACAGACTGCGCTAACCACTGTCCCACCGCTCCCCACTCACTCAGACTGCACTAACCACTACGCCACCACTCCCCACCCACACAGACTGCGCTAACCACTGTCCCACCACTCCCCACTCACTCAGACTGCGCTAACCACTGCGCCACCGCTCCCAAAACCCACAAGCCTCTGCGTAACGCAGAGCTTTTAAGGGACCGCGGCGAATGCGTTATTTTGTAGTGTGGGTCGTTTAGGGTCCGCGTCCAATTGACCAAAATTTAACATCCGTGACGGTGACGCTCACTACTACTGTACGTACATCGGTGGCCAACGAGGGGCGTGACGAGTTTCGGTACCCGCACTGTACCCCACCCCGCCTCTTCCGGCGTAGGCCCCACCCTTTCCGGTGTGAGGACCGCCTCTTCCGGTACAGACCCCGCCTCCATGTTGAGACGGAAATAAGAAATCCTAAAATCTACGAAGCTCTTTTTCACAGAGGTCTAGTGAGGGGTTGGAAGGTCAGCAACAGCACAACACACCAACACTCACGGTAGGAGAGCAGAGCATAGGAATGTCTCACTGAGATCCAGACTATGTACCTGTGTGTACGTTGAACTTCTTTCCCACCGTACGTGGCCAACCGTGATCATCTGGGGGTCTCTGTGGGTCTCGATAGGTCTCTATGGGTTTGGATGTCTGCGGGTTTCTATGGGTCTGGGTGTCTGTGGGTCTCTATGGGTGTCTCTGTGGGTCTCTGTAGGTCTCTATGGGTGTCTCTGTGGGTCTCGATGGGTGTCTCTGTGGGTCTCTATGGGTGTCTCTGTGGGTCTCTATGGGTGTCTCTGTGGGTCTCGATAGGTCTCTATGGGTCTGGATGTCTGTGGGTTTCTATGGGTGTCTCTGTGGGCCTCTGTAGGTCTCGATGGGTGTCTCTCTGAGTCTCTATGTATAGAGTAGTGTATAGTATCGTGTAAGGATGCCCTGGTGGTCCCCCTCTTTAAGAAGAGGGACCGCACAGACTGTAACAACTACAGGGGCATCTCACTCCTCAGTGTGCCGGGAAAGGTCCTGGCAAGGATTATTCAACATCGCCTTGCCAGGCACGCTGAGGAGAGGCTTGCGGAGCCCCAATGTGGTTTTAGACCAGGGTGGTCCTGCACAGATGCCATATTTTCTGTCCGTCTGCTACAGCAGAGTTGTAGGTAATTCCAACAAGACCTACATCTCTGCTTTATTTACCTGGTCAAGGCCTATGATACCATCAGTAGGCCTGGGCTCTGGGTTGTTCTTCGCGCTTTCGGAGTCCCTGAGTTTCTGGTCACAACCATTAAAGACCTTCATGATGGTGAACAGACCCGGGTAAAACTACGTGGCCAGGAGTCGGAGCCATTCCCTGTTCACCTTGGCTCCCACATTTTTCCGATCTTTTTCGACCACGTAGTTTGTGAAGCCTCCATAGCTGTACCAGCGGAATTTCCATCTGGTACAGATACCATGGGAGGCTGATCGATGCCCGCGATGGCTCCTGATTGGTCAACCATGTTACGTATGCTGATGATCTGGCAATTGCTGCTCATTCAGAGGAGTTGGAGACGCTGCTGCTGAGACTGGAGTGTGCCACTAAGAGGTGGGGCCTTACCATCAGCCCCACCAAAACTAAGCACCTGGCTGGGTATTTTGTACCATCGGACACTCCACCCCACAATTCTCAATCGGTGATGGGGTAGTTGTGGAGAGAGTGGAGAGTTTTACATACCTGGGCAGTGTGCTTATGACCGGCTTTTGTGATTCACAGCAGAGGTCTCACTCAAAATCAGTCGGGCGGCATTATATTTTCATTGGCTGCTCAATGTTGTGTGGAAGCTACCTGGTCTGTCGCTCTGCACGAAGCTTTGGGTCTTCTCGGCCACAGTCATGCCCTCACTTCTCTATGCTTGTGAATCGTGAACTCCTCTAATGGAACATCTGCGCCGGTTAAAAACATTCAGAATGGCCTGCCTACGATCCATCCTGGGTTTAACCAGGCTGGATTGTGTCAGGAGCTTACACATGTTTGAAAGATCTGGACACATTCCCATCGGTGAGCTCCTCTCGCAGGCAAGGCTGTGTTGGCTGGGTCATGTAGCCCGCATGCCCAGCCACCGCATGCCTAAACAGCTTTTGTTTGGCCGGATAGAGAGGGCTAAATGGGCGCTGCACAGGCTCGAGAAGAGATGGAGTGATGTGGTACAGGAGGACGTGGAGCTGAGTGGACTTGCCGATGACTGGTACCAGCGGTGTCAAGATCGGCCTCTGTGGAGGAGGCTCGTGAAGGACGCTGCTACTAGGCAAACTACACACAACTACACACAACAACAAACTACACACAACAACAAACTACACAACAACAACAAACTACACACAACTACACACAACAACAAACTACACACAACAACAAACTACACACAACAACAAACTACACAACAAACTACACAACAAACTACATAACAAACTACATAACAAACTACACACAACAACAAACTACACACAACAACAAACTACACAGAACAACAAACTACACAACAACAAACTACACAACAAACTACACAACAAACTACACAACAAACTACACACAACAACAAACTACACAACAACAACAAACTACACATAACAACAAACTACACACAACTACACACAACAACAAACTACACACAACAACAAACTACACACAACAATGAGCAGCAGTTTGTCAATGTAAATGATTTAAAAGTGCGACACCAAAAGCAGTCCACGGGACCTCCTGAATACAGAATGAGAATGTTTATATATCCTGGAGGAGGTGTGAGCGAGTTTCACCACCAACAACAACAATAACACCAACAAACAACACAAATAACACCAACAATAACACCAACACCACCAACAACAACACCAACAAACAACACCAACAATAACAACAACACCACCACCACAAACAACACCAACAATAACACCAACAACACCAACAATAACACCAACACCACCAACAACAACACCAACAAACAACACCAACAATAACAACAACACCAACAACACCACCAACACCACCACAAAGAACACCACTAACAACACCACTAACAGCAACAGTGCAAAGTATAGAGAGGCAAGCTTTAGCCACATCACCAAAAATGCTTATTAATAAAGTATATAAGTATACATTTGCATAAATACATCAATTCCCCAAAGCTTTGGCAAGGCAGCAAAACAACAACGACCACACGAGGGAGGTTTTCGCGAGAAATAAATTTTTAAAATATAATTCATACTCAAGGTGTTTGTGTGTCGGATCGCCTAGGTATGGCCACGGAGGCTTTGTCACGTGACACCAAGTGTCGACCCTGATGACCCGTTGAGTTATCGTCCCATCACTCATCTCTCGAACCTCTCTCAACTCCTCGAAAGACTCGGCCCTCGCCCGGCTGAAACCCCACATCACCTCCTCCCCAAACTGCTGCTCCTCCCAGTCAGCTCACCGTCAAAACTACTCCACAGAAACAGCGCTCGCCAGAGCGGCTCCACGACATTTGCATGATTGTTGCCTCCGGCTCCATCGCTGCGCTTGTAAAGTCCGGACATTTCATCCGCCTTTGGCACCGTCAACCACTCGCTCCTTACTTGCCTCCTGAAATCCGACTTGGGTACATGTGGCTCGGCACTCAAGTGGATACTCGCGTACCTTTCTGATCGGCAATCCTCATTCAGGGTGGGCTCGTCCACATCCGCTGAAGCAAAAGCGTCGTGGGGCGTCCCCCAGGGCTCCGTCTTCGGTCCCCTGCTGTTCACGGCCTACGCTTCCCCGATCGGCCGCCTCATCGCAAGCTTCGGTGTCAAGCACCACTCATACTGGTGGGAACGAAGTTGTAAACTGAGTGTACCAGCCTGCAATAGATTAATGTGTCCGTCCGTCCGTCCCCTTTCAGTACTTTAACGAAGTGAAATCTCGTGCTGTTGGGTGTAAAAATTCCAATGTTCCTACCAGCCCACCCTGCAGGGACCTGTTAATGCGGACGACAATATTCTGTTCTACCGCCATCAGTTCTACCAATGCGTCTGGATTTGAGAGGCTCTCGGAATGCACCACGGCCCTGCAACAGTGGTTCTCTGCACAAAACCTTGCCCTTAATCCGTCAAAGTCAGTGGCCGTCGTGTTAGGTACCAGGCAACGTCTCAACTTTTCTGCACTCCCAACACACACGCATCTTTGGTCGCAACATCAGGTTCACCGGATCACTTCAGCTACCTCGGTGTCATCCCAGACTCAACTTTATCCTTTGGCCCGTCAAACCAATCGCATCATCAGTTCATGTAACTTTCACCTGAAGGCTCTCAGACACCTACGTCCTCTCATCTCCACCGAAACTGCCGACACATTGGCAAAACAACCTGGGATGCAAATTTTGATTTAAAGCTTTTGTGACTGCAGTAATTCATATTCTTAGTTTTTTCGGTAAAGTCACGTTGAAGAGAAACAACAAAATAATAAAATATAAATATAAAACAATAAAAAATTCTCACGACGTTTCGACCATAACTCAAACGGTCATCATCAGGTGTGTCGGTTTGCATAAATTTATTTTTAAACGGCGCATTTATTTATTTATTTAAAACGTTGGCGCCACGCGCAACGATTGGCAGTTTGCCCAGGACTAGTCCATCTATTTTTTTTTTTAAAAGAGGAGGGGGGAGACGAAATTTTTTATAATGTATGCTGTCTAAATAAATGTGCCGTTTTAAAAATAAATTTATGCGAACCAACACACCTGATGATGACCGTTTGAGTTATGGTCGAAACGTCGTGAGAATTTTTTTTATTGTTTTATATTTTGTTATTTTGTTGTTTCTCTTCAACGTGGTGACTTTACCGAAAAAAAACGAAGAATATGAACCTGGGACGCGTCGTCATTGGCCGCACTCATCCCCGTCTGGACTCGCTCGGCCTCTCTCACAGAGATCGCCTGCCTCTGCCACCGCGCCTCTCAGGATCTGCCTGACCCCCGTAGCTCCCTTCATTATTGACGACTTGCGGCACAGCACGCGGCGGATGATTTCGCGGTGCGACTCGCGACCTCCTCTCGGTACCAAGGTCCAGGACGGCCACGTCTATGCGCAGCTTCGCGGTGGCTGCCCCAACAGTCTGGAACGACATCACCGCCCCCACTCTGCACATTCGCAGCATCGCCTCAATCGTCTCCTTCAAGAGACGCTTAAAATCTCACCTCTACAACCACGCTTTCGAGTGGCTCTGAGCTTGACTCCACGCCTCTGACTTGCGGCCGTTACGTTCGCAAATTTGCGCGTGTTATAAATTGCATTATTGTTGTTATTATTATTGAACAAAGCGTGGTGACTAGTCACCACGCTCAAAGCGTGGCGATCATTCACCACGCTCAAGCGTGGCGATCATTCACCACGCTTGGAATCACCGGCGAACCGTCACCAGCTACTCAAATTGTAAATGTGGATTTAATCTCCGACGCACTGGTGGGCTGACGTGTTCACTAATTGGCACCACGCTTCGTCACGTGACAGAGCCTTCGTGGTTGGCTGTCGGGTGGTGGCGGGTTCACGATATACTTAGGCGATCTAACACACACACAAACCGGTATTTGTGAACAGAAAAAAACGGGAATCCCTCAACAACGCAGCACAATGACATCGAACTACCACTACGACACGTGCAGTAAGGATCACAAATCACAAACGCGGTGGCTAGGAGATGTCACCTTCCTCGCCTGGTGTGCAGGAGGTAGTGGGTTCAATCCTGACCCTGATGATGCCTGCTGTTGTTGTTGTCTGTGTGGAGTTTGCGTCTCTCCGTTGGGGTCGCGTTTAAAGTGTTATGGGTTTCTGTGGGTCTCTGTGGTACTATACGAGTCTGTATCTCTGTGGGTCTCTTATGAGTATGGGTCTCTATAGGTGACTGTGGGTCTCTGTGGTACTATACGAGTCTCTGTGTCTCTGTGGGTCTCTTATGAGTATGGGTCTCTATAGGTGACTGTGGGTCTCTGTGGTACTATACGAGTCTGTATCTCTGTGGGTCTCTTATGAGTACGGGTCTCTATTGGGTATTGTGGGTCTCTGTGGTACTATACGAGTCTCTGTGTCTCTGTGGGTCTCTTATGAGTATGTGTCTCTATAGGTGACTGTGGGTCTCTGTGGTACTATACGAGTCTCTGTATCGCTGTGGGTCTCTTATGAGTATGGGTCTCTATAGGGTACTGTGGGTCTCTGTGGTACTATATGAGTCTATGTATCTCTGTGGGTCTCTTATGAGTATGGGTCTCTATAGGGTACTGTGGGTCTCTGTGGTACTATACGAGTCTCTATCTCTGTGGGTCTCTTATGAGTATGGGTCTCTATTGGGTATTGTGGGTCTCTGTGGTACTATACGAGTCTCAGGTATCTCTGTGGATATCTTATGAGTATGGGTCTCTATAGGTGACTGTGGGTCTCTGTGGTACTATACGAGTCTCTATCTCTGTGGGTCTCTTATGAGTATGGGTCTCTATTGGGTATTGTGGGTCTCTGTGGTACTATACGAGTCTATGTATCTCTGTGGGTCTCTTATGAGTATGGGTCTCTATAGGGTATTGTGGGTCTCTGTGGTACTATACGAGTCTCTGTATCTGTGGGTCTCTTATGAGTATGGGTCTCTATAGGTGACTGTGGGTCTCTGTGGTACTATACGAGTCTCTATCTCTGTGGGTCTCTTATGAGTATGGGTCTCTATAGGGTACTGTGGGTCTCTGTGATACTATACGAGTCTCTGTATCTCTGTGGGTCTCTTATGAGTATGGGTCTCTATAGGTGACTGTGGGTCTCTGTGATACTATATGAGTCTCTATCTCTGTGGGTCTCTTATGAGTATGGGTCTCTATAGGGTACTGTGGGTCTCTGTGGTACTATACGAGTCTGTATCTCTGTGGGTCTCTTATGAGTATGGGTCTCTATAGGTAACTGTGGGTCTCTGTGGTACTATATGAGTCGCTGTATCTCTGTAGGTCTCTTATGAGTATGGGTCTCTATAGGTGACTGTGGGTCTCTGTGGTACTATACGAGTTTCTGTATCTCTGTGGGTCTCTTATGAGTATGGGTCTCTATAGGGTATTGTGGGTCTCTGTGGTACTATACGAGTCTCTATCTCTGTGGGTCTCTTATGAGTATGGGTCTCTATAGGGTATTGTGGGTCTCTGTGGTACTATACGAGTCGCTGTATCTCTGTGGGTCTCTTATGAGTATGGGTCTCTATAGGGTACTGTGGGTCTCTGTGGTACTATAGGAGTCTCTATCTCTGTGGGTCTCTTATGAGTATGGGTCTCTATAGGTGACTGTGGGTCTCTGTGGTACTATACGAGTCTCTGTATCTGTGGGTCTCTTATGAGTATGGGTCTCTATAGGTGACTGTGGGTCTCTGTGGTACTATACGAGTCTCTGTATCTGTGGGTCTCTTATGAGTATGGGTCTCTATAGGTGACTGTGGGTCTCTGTGGTACTATACGAGTCTGTATCTCTGTGGGTCTCTTATGAGTATGGGTCTCTATAGGGTACTGTGGGTCTCTGTGGTACTATAGGAGTCTCTATCTCTGTGGGTCTCTTATGAGTATGGGTCTCTATACGTGACTGTGGGTCTCTATGGTACTATACGAGTCTCTGTATCTGTGGGTCTCTTATGAGTATGGGTCTCTATAGGTGACTGTGGGTCTCTGTGATACTATACGAGTCTCTATCTCTGTGGGTCTCTTATGAGTATGGGTCTCTATAGGTGACTGTGGGTCTCTGTGGTACTATACGAGTCTGTATCTCTGTGGGTCTCTTATGAGTATGGGTCTCTATTGGGTACTGTGGGTCTCTGTGAGTCTGGGTCTCTGTGAGTCTGGGTGGTTCTGTTGGAGTCTCTGGATCTATGTGGGTGTCTATGAGTACGACTGAGTGTGGTTCTCTGTGGATTCAGAGTCTGTGGCTGCTACTATAAATTCCCAATTCGTTGAGCTATCATTTGTGGACAGGTCGCTTCTGAAAAATCGCTCAGTGAGCCTTACCTGGTAACATAAAAATAATGGTTTAAGTTCGCAAATGTGGTTGTACCCAGCACTAATATTCTGCTTCAGGATGTTTGAATTAGAATGCAGACACAAAGACAAAGGTACCCAGTGTAGCCTCGAACAGGGCCGTGTGCAGAGGGTGGGTGTGGCCATTGAAGAGGGTGGGCGTGGCCTGAGTAGGTAGCGGGCGTGGCCTAAGTAGGTAGCGGGCGTGATCTAGGTAGACAGTGGGCGTGGCCGGTGTATGGTGTGGTCTGTATAGGTAGGTGTCACATGAGTGGGCGTGGCACGTGATGAGTGGGCGTGTCCTCGTCACTTCTTCATGATGGACGAGAGTTCGAGCAGCATGCTCTGCAACACACACCACGCCCACCGGTCACAAGCCACGACCATCACATAGAGACCACGCCTACAATCGTGACGTTTGTTAGCGCCCAAGCCACGCCCACTCTGTACACAAGCCACGCCCTACTGATACCAAGCCACGCCCACTTCATATTAACCACGCCGCCTGATATTCAGGCCACGTTTTTCACGATTTATTCAGCTCCCCTTAAACCACGTCCCCTTAGACAATCCATGCCTCATTATGTACATCTACAGAAGCAGAGAGACACAGGGAGACAGAGACAAAGACTCACATAGAGACCCAAACAGAGACTCACACCGAGTGGTGTGTCTATGAGTCTGTGTGGTGAGTCTATGGGTCTCTCTGTGGGTAAGTCTAAGTCTCTCCGTGTGAGTCTGTCCCTCTCTCTCTGAGTCTGTCTCTGTGTGAGTCTATGTTTATCTGTGTTAGTCTATGTCTCTCTGTGTGAGTCTGTCTCTCTCTGTGTGAGTCTTTCTGTGTGAGTCTGTGTCTCTCTGTGTGAGTCTGTCTCTCTTTCTCTGAGTCTGTCTCTATGTGAGTCTATGTTTATCTGTGTTAGTCTATGTCTCTCTGTGTGAGTCTGTCTCTCTCTGTGTGAGTCTGTCTCTCTCTGTGTGAGTCTTTCTCTCTGTGTGAGTCTATGTTTATCTGTGTTAGTCTGTGTCTCTCTGTGTGAGTCTGTGTCTCTCTGTGTGAGTCTGTCTCTCTGTGCGAGTCTGTCTCTCTCTGTGTGAGTCTGTCTCTCTGTGTGAGTCTGTCTCTCTGTGTGAGTCTGTGTCTCTCTGTGCGAGTCTGTGTCTCTCTGTGTGAGTCTGTGTCTCTCTGTGTGAGTTTATGTTTCTCTGTGTTAGTCTATGTCTCTGTGAGTCTCTCTGTGTGAGTCTGTGTCTCTCTGTGTGAGTCTGTGTCTCTCTGTGAGTCTGTGTGAGTCTGTGTCTCTCTGTGTGAGTCTATGTTTATCTGTGTTAGTCTATATCTCTCTGTGTGAGTCTGTCTCTCTGTGTGAGTCTCTATGTCTCTGTGAGTCTCTCTGTGTGAGTCTGTGTCTCTCTGTGTGAGTCTGTGTCTCTCTGTGTGAGTTTGTCTCTCTGTGTGAGTCTGTCTCTCTGTGTGAGTCTCTATCTCTCTGTGAGTCTCTCTGTGTGAGTCTCTCTGTGTGAGTCTATGTCTATCTCTGTGTGAGTCTATGTCTCTCTGCACGAGTCTATGTCTCTCTGTGTGAGTCTATCTCTATGTGTGAGTCTCTCTATGTGAGTCTATGTCTATCTCTGTGTGAATTTGTGTCTCTCTGTGTGAGTCTGTCTCCCTCTGTGTGAGTCTGTGTCTCTCTGTGTGAGTCTGTCTCTCTCTGAGTCTATGTCTCTCTCTGTGTGAGTGTGTCTCTCTGTGTGAGTCTGTGTCTCTCTGTGTGTCTGTGTCTCTCTCTGTGTGTGAGTCTGTGGCTCTCTGTGTGAGAGTCTGTGGCTCTCTGTGTGAGTCTGTGTCTCTGTGTGAGTCGATGTCTCTCTCTGAGTCTGTCTCTCTGTGGGAGTCTGTCTCTCTGTGGGAGTCTATGTCTCTCTGTGTGTGTCTGTGTCTCTTTGTGAGTGTGTGTCTCCCTGTGTGAGTCTGTGTCTCTCTCTGTGTGTGAGTCTATGTCTCTCTGTGTGAGTCTGTGTCTCTCTCTGTGTGTGAGTCTGTGTCTCTCTGTGAGTCTGTGTCTCTCTCTGTGTGTGAGTCTGTGGCTCTCTGTGTGAGTCTGTGTGTCTCTCTCTCTCTGTGTGAGTCTATGGCTCTCTGTGTGAGTCTGTGTCTCTGTGTGAGTCGATGTCTCTCTCTGAGTCTGGCTCTCTGTGGGAGTCTGTCTCTCTGTGGGAGTCTGTGTCTCTCTGTGAGTGTGTGTCTCCCTGTGTGAGTCTATGACTCTCTGTGTTAGTATATGTCTATCTCTGTATGTCTTTCTTTGTGAGCCTCTATTTACGAGTCTTTCTGTGTGAGTCTGTGTCTCTCTGTGTGAGTCTGACCCCTGCCCACCCCCTCCTATAGCGGCCTCTAGTGGCGATCGACTAATTACCCCATATAAGCTGTCCGCTCCACTGATCTGGGTCATAGTAATTGGGTAATGATCTCAGATTTTTTGCCTTGGGAGAAAAAAACCTCTCCCTGTCATTGACAAACTCAAGGTTACATCTCTAATTGATCCTTGCCCAGGGCATTCCGATGCATCACACAGAGAGACACAGACTCATCACACATAGACCCACATACTCATCACAGAGCTACAGACTCACAGAGACCCTAGACTCACGACATAGAGACCCCGAGACTCACTACAGAGACCCTGAGACTCACTACACAGACCCCGAGACTCACTACACAGACCCCGAGACTCACTACACAGAGACCACTAGACTTATTACACAGAGACCCCTATACTCACTACACAGTGACCCCTAGACTCACTACACAGAGACCACTAGACTTATTACACAGAGACCCCTATACTCACGACACAGAGACCCCTAGACTCACTACACAGAGACCTCTAGACTTATTACACAGACCCTTAGACTCACTACACAGAGACCACAACTCACTACAGAGACCCCTAGACTTATTACATAAGACCCCTATACTCACGACACAGAGACCCCTAGACTCACTACACAGAGACCTCTAGACTTATTACACAGACCCTTAGACTCACTACACAGAGACCACAACTCACTACAGAGACCCATAGACTCAATACATAAGACCCCTAGACTCACTACACAGAGACCCCGAGACTCCCAAAACAGAGACCCCTATACTCAATACACAGAGACCCCTAGACCCACTACACAGAGACCCTTGGACCCACTCGGATTGAATGGACGGTAGGGAGCTAAATGGCGAGGTATGGCGCTACACAATAGGGTTTGTGGTGGTGGTGCTGATAACCACCTCCATCACCACCACCTCCATAACCACCACCAGAACCACCACCACCATCACCTCCACCACTGCCACCACCTCCTCCATCACCAACAACAACCGCCATTCGCCACTAAGTGGTGGTAACGTCACCATGGCGCTTGTGATCTCTTCACACAATCCAGCCTGGTTAAACCCAGGATGGATTGTACGCAGGCTAGCCTAAGTGTTTTGAAACAGCAAAGATGTCCCATTAGGGGGGTCCACGTTTCACAAGCCTCGAGAAGGGAGGGCATTACGGTGGCTGAGAAGACCCGACGCTTTGTGTGCGGAGCGACAGACCAGGTAGCTTCCACACAGCAATGCGCAGCAGACAAACAGATAATGCCGCTCGACTGATTCGGAGTGAGACCTCTGCTGCCAAACCGCAGCTAATCATAGCACGCTGCCCAGGTATGGGAAACTCTCCACAACTGTCCCATCACCAATGGCGTGTTCAGGGGGTATAGTGTTTTATGGCACAAAATACCCAGGCAGGTGCTTAGTTTTGGTGGGGCGGATTTTCAAGGCCCCATCTCTTAGTAGCACACTTCAAGTCTAGCAGCAGCACCTCAAACTCCTCCTCTAAGTGAGCAGCAATCACCGTAACATCATGCATACGTAAGATGGTTGACCAATTTGGAGCCATCCCTCGATCGCACACGGGCATCGATCAGCCTCCCTTTGTGTCTTTACCGGATGGAAATTCCTCCGGTACAGCCATGGAGGCTTCTCAAACTACGTGGTCAAAGGAAATTCCTTTCGCACACCCAAGGTGAACAGGGAATGGCTCCGACTCCCGGCCACATAGTTTTAACCGGGACCGCTCACCATCATGAAGGTCCTTAATGGTTGTGAGCATAGAGTCAGCGACTCCAAAAGCACGAAGAACAACCCAGAGCCCAGGCCTACTGATGGTATCATAAGGCCTCGACCCGGTCAATAAAGCAGAGATGTAGGTCCTGTGGGAATTACCTACACCTCTGCTGTAGCAAACAGACAGAAAATATGGCATCTGTGCAGAACCGACCTGGCCAGAAACCACTTTGGGGCTCTGCAAAGCCTCTCCTCAGTGAATAATCCTTGGCAGGACCTTTCCCGGTATCACACTAAGGAGGTAGATGCCCCTGTAGTTTTTACAGTCTGTGTGGTCCCCCTTCTTAAAGAGGGGGACCATCAGGGCATTCTTCCAAGCCTGCAGAACTCATCCAGTGGTCCAGACTGTTATTATGATGTCATGTAGGGCAGTCTATGCACAAACGACACCCTCCCTCAGCATTTTGCTTGGGAGATCATCTCTGCCCGGCACTTTTCCTGGTCTCAGACTCTGGATCGCCTTCTGTACTTCCTCAACAGATGGCACTTCAGACACTCACAGGGGGTGACTTCTTCTTACAATATTTGAGGGACGTCTGCCTCAGCAGGGTCTTTCCCACTTTGCACCGTGATGTTTTCCAGGCTGAGGGATTTCCCTCCCCCAAGCCTCTAAAAAATTATCAGCAAATCTGCAAACCTGTTCCTGGGGGTTATAGATCAGATTTAAATTCTTTCCCCTGCTGCAAGATACTTTATTGAAGGAGTTAAATGGTGATTTGTGATAGCGGGCTACTGAGGCAGACTCCTCAGCAACCCGTGACCACCACTCATCCTTGCAGTGCTGCATAGCTCTCCGAACCTCCAAGCGAAGGCTGCGGTAAGCCTCCTCATTGTCCAATGTGAGATGGTGTAGATGGTGGGAGTGGGCCTGTTGCTTTTCTCAGCCAGCCAGAACACCTCGTCCATCAGCCAGGGTCTCTGGGGAGGTCTGGACCGTGTAACCAAATAGCCATTGCAGCTGCATGAGCCACAGTCCTAAACCTCACCCATTTCCCCTCGGCATTAGGAAAGGGGGGGGGGACGATGCCACTGTGGGTTGGAATGGGGTCCTAGATGGACACCCACCACTGGAGTGGAAGAAAGGCAGGCGCATCTTACAGATGACTAGTCGATGGTCAGTGGGCAGATCAGCTCCATGGTAGGTCCTGGTGTAAAGGACATGGGCCCGCATCCGCTGTTCCATCACTATGTAGTCCAGCAGATGTTCTTGCTTGGACCCGGCATGCATCCATGATGTTGTGTGGATGCGATGATGCTGGAACAGTGTGTTGGTCCTCCCGTTGTTATTGAGCTGATCTGGCCCATGCCTTCCAATCATTCCAGCACAGGTGCCAGCATCATGACCCACTCAGGCATTACAGTCACCCAACAGGATGACTCTATCCTGAGGGACCACTTTAGCACCTATGACAGGAGGTCATAGAAGGAATCTGACTCATCGGCTTTGCCTGCATCCCTCCACTGATGTTCATCTTTTATAGGGGCGTAAGAAACCACCACCACTCCCCACCTCACTGCCACACCTCACTGCCATGCTCCCACGCCCTCTTCATTTTTTTTGTTCAGAAGAGCCACTCTCCCTATTGTTTGGCATGTCTCCTGCCCCGAGTAGAGGACAGTCCACCCCTCATGGTGGCAGGAGCCAGAGCCGGTCCACCGGACCTCCAGAATACCACAGAGATACAGGCGGTACCGGTCCAGCTCCCGACAGACGAGTGAAAGCCTCTCCTCCGCAGTGAGCGTTCAAACATTCCACGTGGCCACTCGCAGTGGTTTTTTGCTGTTTCTGGAAGAACTCCGAGGGTACGGGATCAGTATCCTGGCTCTGCCAAATGTGTTTGGCCAGGAAACGTCATAGACACCTGTCCCCCCGGGGCCTCTGGTACAAGCTTAGCTCTGTCGCCACCACCTCCATCAACACCACCAGCGGCACCAGCGGCACCATCACCTCCACTACCACTAACTCTTCCATCTCCTCCATTACCACCACTATAAACACCATCACCTCCATAACCACCACCACTAACTCCACCACCGCTCTCGACAGTCAAATGGCGAGGTCTGGGGCTACACGGCGGGGATGGTGGTGATGTTGGCCCTGATGACCACCTCCTCCAACACCACCTTCACCAGCACCACCACTGTCTCCACGTCCATCACCACCAACAACAACTCCTCCACCACCTCTTCCACCTCCATCAACTCCACCATTCTCTCGAACTCCCCCACCACCACCTCCAACTCCACCACCACCTCCTCCTCCTCCACCTTTCTCTCCACCTCCTTCACCACCACCCCCAACTCCACCACCATCTCCTCCAACTCCACCACCACCACCACCACCTGCCCCACTTGCCATGGAGACTCGGCGCGACGTAGGGGGAGGGGGACTCGGGCCGCTGAGTTCGCTGGACCCCGACACGGACCCGGAGCCAGACCCCGTGCCAGACCCAGAGCCCAAAACCGAGCCGCTCAGCCTCTCCTCATCTCCACCTCCTCCTCCATCTCCACCACCTCCTCCATCATCTCCACCATCATCTCCTCCGTCATCTCCACCGTCATCTCCACCGTCATCGTCCTCCTGCTGCTGCTGCTGCTGCTGCTGTCTTCGTCGTAGACGCCGGACGTCCGACTCGGACGTCCGATGGACGTCCCCCGACATGGCACCGCCCTCCGTCTCCCCGCGTCTCCTTTCTGCCTGCGACAATGACGAGGAGGAGGAAGCCGGTGATGAGGAGGTGGAATAGGGAGGAGGTGGTGGAGGAGGTGGAGGTGGTGGTGGTGGTGGAGGAGGATGAGGTCGGAAGCTTCTGTTACTGCTCCCTCCACTGCTCCCTCTGCTACCACTCACAGAAGTCTTCAGACCGCTTCCGGAGATGTTTGGATCAGTACCGGAGGAGATCTTCAGACCGGTACTGGAGGAGGTGTTTGGATCAGTACCGGAGGAGATCTTCAGACCGGTGCTGGAGGAGGTGTTTGGATCGGTACCGGAGGAGACCTTCGGACTGCTGTCGATTAAATCTTGTGGACGGCGAAGCCAAGTTCCGAAAACTCCTCTGCCAGATCCTGCGCCACCTCCGTCTCCTCCTCCGATACCTCGAGTAGGCGTAGCGTGAGCAGATCCACCGCCGGTGGGCGCACCGGTGGCAGCGGTTTGGCGTTTGCCATTGTGGGTCGTCGTCGCGGCGGTGCCGGTGCCGGTGCCGGTGCCGGTGCCGGTGCCGGTGGCGGTGGCGGTCCAGGCCTGGCCCGGCGCATTGGACCCGGCTCCTCCTCTGCCATGCCCACCCTGGGGGAGGTGGGGCGGGAGGGGGGAGAGGGAGGGGGCGGAGGAGTCGGGAATTCCAGTGGCCGGGACTTCTGTTGCACCGAGTCGCTCGGAGAGTTGTTGCGAGCGCAAACCAGGGCCGAGGCTGATGCTGCACTGCATCCTGGGAGGGCGGCACTGCCGTTGGGTCCGTGGGGATCCGCGAGGCTGCACGCGACCTCGAGAGCGGGTTTGTGTACCCTGGGCTTCTACCGCATCGCCTCGTCACACAGGAGTGGAGCGTGCGTGAGGGTCGGTGCCAAGGGTCGGTGCTCTGTGATTGTCGACACGCGGGGTGGCTGTGTTAAGCCGGCGAACTACGGGGTACTGTCGCCGAGAGTTTTCATGGTTGTACTTGGTTGTCAAGAAATTATTATCCACCGCAGTTGGTTCGCATCCTTGTGCGTAGTGCGTCGATACTGCATAATGAATCAAGGCATCGTTCATAAATTCCTTCCAAATTTTGTAAAGATCCATTGTGTTATGGATCGAGTTATTGTCCTTCTTTCTGTCGCCGTTAAAGCAACGTTTAAAAAAATCCGCATTGGTCTCCTGTAAAAATATTTAGGGAATTTCATGGGAGAGAAAATAGATCCGAACTCCTCCCCTCTGCAATATTAAAAATGAGCAACCCTCACAATCATCACCATCATCACCATCACCACCATCACCACCACCATCACCACCACCGATATCACCACCGACATCACCACCAACATCACCACCAACATCACCACCACCAACATCACCACCACCAACATCACCACCACCATCACCACCAACATCACCACCATCACCACCACCACCACCATCACCACCACCACCATCACCACCAACATCACCACCACCAACATCACCACCACCAACATCACCACCAACATCACCACCACCAACATCACCACCACCATCACCACCACCACCACCACCATCACCACCAACATCACCACCACCAACATCACCACCATCACCACCACCACCATCACCACCACCACCACCACCATCACCACCAACATCACCACCACCACCATCACCATCACCACCACCATCACCACCAACATCACCACCACCATCACCACCACCAACATCACCACCACCACCATCACCACCAACATCACCACCAACATCACCACCAACATCACCACCAACACCATCACCACCAACACCATCACCACCAACATCACCACCAACATCACCACCACCATCACCACCATCACCACCACCACCACCACCAGCGACGCTTACCCCAGAGCGGGAGGGGCTGGCCGCTGAGGCCGTGAGGTGCCCCTGGCTCAAAACGTTTGTCTCCGAGTCTGCCGCTCCGTGCCCCCAAGGGCTCCTTCCGGCTTCCCCTGCCACTGGCCCAGGTGGCGGAATGGCGCTCGGCGAAGTCACCGTGGAGACGTCGCTTGGTCCTGCACCTCCTCTCCCTCCATCCCCGCCACCGAGTGACACCTGTGGTATTGATGCTCGCAACTTTGAGTGTCGTGGCACCGCAATTGAGCCACCGTTACCGCCACTACCACCACCATCACCAACTCCACCGACAAGACCTCCACCACCACCACCACCAATCTTCTGGTCCTCCACCGCCGCTGGGCCCACCTCCACCGTCGCCTCCGCCGCCGCCGCCGCCGCCGCCGCCGCCGCCGCCTCGGCGCAGCCCTTGCTCTTGAGCAACCCCCGGCGGAGCTTGCGGAAGCCGAGGTGGGCGATCTCCAGCACGTTGAGCACCAGGGAGATGGCGGCGATGCTGAGCATGAAGACGACGAAGACCGTCTTCTCGGTGGGGCGCGACACGAAGCAGTCCACCACGTTGGGGCACGGCCGGCGGGCGCACTTGTAGAGGGGCCGTAGCGCGACGCCGTACAGCGAGCACTGGCCCAGCATGAAGGCCACCTCGAGGGCGGAGCGAGCCACGATGTGCAGCACGTACGTGCGCAGCAGCGCCCCCCGCAGCGGCGCCTTGCTCAGCTTGCGCTGCTCCTCCAGCTTGCGCAGCTCACGCTCCAGGCGCTTGTGCTGCCCGCCCGGCTGGGGGAGGGCAGCGGTGGCGGGGCCCTGGGGGTGGAGGAGGAGGAGGAGGGTGGTGGTGGTGGTGGTGGTGGTAGGGTGGGGGAGAGGTGGAGGAGGGAGATGGAGGGGATGAGATGAAGATTATCTGAGTGGGTAGGTGCATGGGAGGGCCCTGGAGGAGGGTGGTGGTAGGGTGGGGGAGAGGTGGAGGAGGGAGATGGAGGGGATGGGATGAAGATTATCTGAGCGGGTAGGTGCATGGGAGGGCCCTGGAGGAGGAGGGTGGTCGTAGGGTGGGAAGGAGGGAGGGAGGGAGATGGAGGGGATGAGATGAAGATTATCTGAGTGGGTAGGTGCATGGGAGGGCCCTGGAGGAGGAGGGTGGTCGGGTGGGGGAGAGGTGGAGGAGGGAGATGGGATGAAGATTATCTGAGTGGGTAGGTGCATGGGAGTGCCCTGGAGGAGGAGGGTGGTGGTGGTAGGGTGGGGAGGAGGGAGGGAGATGGAGGGGATGAGATGAAGATTATCTGAGTGGGTAGGTGCATGGGAGTGCCCTGGAGGAGGGTGGTGGTGGTAGGGTGGGAAGGAGGGAGGGAGGGAGATGGATGAAGGGGATGAGATGAAGATTATCTGAGTGGGTAGGTGCATGGGAGGGCCCTGGAGGAGGAGGGTGGTGGTAGAGTGGGGGAGAGGTGGAGGAGGGAGATGAAGGGGATGAGATGAAGATTATCTGAGTGGGTAGGTGCATGGGAGGGCCCTGGAGGAGGAGGGTGGTGGTAGGGTGGGAAGGAGGGAGGGAGGGAGATGGATGAAGGGGATGAGATGAAGATTATCTGAGTGGGTAGGTGCATGGGAGGGCCCTGGAGGAGGAGGGTGGTGGTAGGGTGGGGGAGAGGTGGAGGAGGGAGATGGAGGGGATGAGATGAAGATTATCTGAGTGGGTAGGTGCATGGGAGGGCCCTGGAGGAGGGTGGTGGTAGGGTGGGGGAGAGGTGGAGGAGGGAGATGGAGGGGATGGGATGAAGATTATCTGAGCGGGTAGGTGCATGGGAGGGCCCTGGAGGAGGAGGGTGGTGGTAGGGTGGGAAGGAGGGAGGGAGGGAGATGGAGGGGATGAGATGAAGATTATCTGAGTGGGTACGTGCATGGGAGGGTCCTGGAGGAGGAGGGTGGTGGTGGTAGGGTGGGGAGAGGTGGAGGAGGGAGATGGAGGGGATGAGATGAAGATTATCTGAGTGGGTAGGTGCATGGGAGGGCCCTGGAGGAGGAGGGTGGTAGGGTGGGGGAGAGGTGGAGGAGGGAGATGGGATGAAGATTATCTGAGTGGGTAGGTGCATGGGAGTGCCCTGGAGGAGGAGGGTGGTGGTGGTGGGGGGGGGAGGTGGGAGGGAGATGGAGGGGATGAGATGAAGATTATCTGAGTGGGTAGGTGCATGGGAGTGCCCTGGAGGAGGGTGGTGGTGGTAGGGTGGGAAGGAGGGAGGGAGGGAGATGGATGAAGGGGATGAGATGAAGATTATCTGAGTGGGTAGGTGCATGGGAGGGCCCTGGAGGAGGAGGGTGGTGGTAGAGTGGGGGAGAGGGGGAGGAGGGAGATGAAGGGGATGAGATGAAGATTATCTGAGTGGGTAGGTGCATGGGAGGGCCCTGGAGGAGGAGGGTGGTGGTAGGGTGGGAAGGAGGGAGGGAGGGAGATGGATGAAGGGGATGAGATGAAGATTATCTGAGTGGGTAGGTGCATGGGAGGGCCCTGGAGGAGGAGGGTGGTGGTAGGGTGGGAAGGAGGGAGGGAGGGAGATGGATGAAGGGGATGAGATGAAGATTATCTGAGTGGGTAGGTGCATGGGAGGGCCCTGGAGGAGGGTGGTGGTAGGGTGGGAAGGAGGGAGGGAGGGAGATGGATGAAGGGGATGAGATGAAGATTATCTGAGTGGGTAGGTGCATGGGAGGGCCCTGGAGGAGGAGGGTGGTGGTAGGGTGGGAAGGAGGGAGGGAGGGAGATGGATGAAGGGGATGAGATGAAGATTATCTGAGTGGGTAGGTGCATGGGAGGGCCCTGGAGGAGGAGGGTGGTGGTAGGGTGGGGGAGAGGTGGAGGAGGGAGATGGAGGGGATGAGATGAAGATTATCTGAGCAGGTAGGTGCATGGGAGGGCCCTGGAGGAGGGTGGTGGTAGGGTGGGGGAGAGGTGGAGGAGGGAGATGGAGGGGATGGGATGAAGATTATCTGAGTGGGTAGGTGCATGGGAGGGCCCTGGAGGAGGGTGGTGGTAGGGTGGGAAGGAGGGAGGGAGGGAGATGGAGGGGATGAGATGAAGATTATCTGAGCGGGTAGGTGCATGGGAGTGCCCTGGAGGAGGGTGGTGGTAGGGTGGGGGAGAGGTGGAGGAGGGAGATGGAGGGGATGGGATGAAGATTATCTGAGTGGGTAGGTGCATGGGAGTGCCCTGGAGGAGGAGGGTGGTGGTGGTAGGGTGGGGAGGAGGGAGGGAGGGAGAGTGAAGGAGAGAGAGGGATGAAGGAGGGTGGCTGAGGGAATAGGTGAGTGGGATAGGTGTCCCTGACTCTTTGCTTACAATCATTAAGGGCCTTCATAATGATGGGCAGGCCTAGGTAAAGCTACGTGGCTGGGAGTCAGAGATGTTCAGAGTTTTTGATGAACGAAGAGGTCCTACCGATGTAGGGCTGTATCTGTTTCATCTCGTAAATATAATTAAAGACATTAAGCTTAACCCTAATGATATTCTAGTCAGTTTTGATGTGACTTCTCTGTTCACGAGGGTTTTGGTCAACAAGTCAATTAAATTAATCGACACTCTGGTAGCGAACAAAGGATATCCATTGGGCTTTATTAGTAATACATCGGCATGTTGCGACCCCCATTGCCACTGTGTAGCATATTATTACGTGCCAGGGACTCTATGAGATGATAGTGACGGCTAAGCAGTTATAAGTGACTCACAGAATTGTGCGCAGTTGCGTATACAGAGTACACGACTTCCCTGAAGGCATTCAGCTTCAGCGAGCGCGATGCCGATCACACAACGCGGTCCGAATTCGACCCTCGATCGATGGCTGAGCCATCGCCGCACACGAATTGAACAAAAAGCAAGGGACAAGTCCTTACTTACTAACAACTCCTTACTTACTAACAACTCCTTACTTACTAACAACTCCTTACTTACTAACAACTCCTTACTTACTAACAACTCCTTACTTACTAACAACTCCTTACTTACTAACAAGTCCTTACTTACTAACAACTCCTTACCTACTAACAACTCCTTACTTACTAACAAGTCCTTACTTACTAACAACTCCTTACTAACAACTCCTTACTTACTAACAACTCCTTACTAACAACTCCTTACTTACTAACAACTCCTTACTTACTAACAACTCCTTACTCACTAACAACTCCTTACTTACTAACAACTCCTTACTTACTAACAAGTCCTTACTTACTAACAACTCTTTACTTACTAACAACTCCTTACTTACTAACAACTCCTTACTTACTAACAACTCCTTACTTACTAACAACTCCTTACCTACTAACAACTCCTTACCTACTAACAACTCCTTACTTACTAACAACTCCTTACTTACTAACAACTCCTTACTTACTAACAACTCCTTACTTACTAACAACTCCTTACTTACTAACAACTCCTTAACTTACTAACAACTCCTTACTTACTAACAACTCCTTACTTACTAACAACTCCTTACTTACTAACAACTCCTTGCTTACTAACAACTCCTTGCTTACTAACAACTCCTTACTAACAACTCCTTACTGACTAACAACTCCTTACTGACTAACAACTCCTTACTTACTAACAACTCCTTACTTACTAACAACTCCTTACTTACTAACAACTCCTTACTGACTAACAACTCCTTACTTACTAACAACTCCTTACTTACTAACAACTCCTTACTTACTAACAACTCCTTACTTACTAACAAGTCCTTACTTACTAACAACTCCTTACTTACAACTCCTTACTTACAACTCCTTACTTACAACTCCTTACTTACTAACAACTCCTTACTTTCTAACAACTCCTTACTTACTAACAACTCCTTATACTAACAAGTCCTTACTTACTAACAACTCCTTACTTACTAACAACTCCTTACTTACTAACAACTCCTTACTTACTAACAACTCCTTACTTTCTAACAACTCCTTACTTACTAACAACTCCTTATACTAACAAGTCCTTACTTACTAACAACTCCTTACTTACTAACAACTCCTTACTTACTAACAACTCCTTACTTACTAACAACTCCTTACTGACTAACAACTCCTTACTTACTAACAACTCCTTAACTTACTAACAACTCCTTACTTACTAACAACTCCTTACTTACTAACAACTCCTTACTTACTAACAACTCCTTACTTACTAACAACTCCTTACTTACTAACAACTCCTTACTGACTAACAACTCCTTACTTACTAACAACTCCTTAACTTACTAACAACTCCTTACTGACTAACAACTCCTTACTTACTAACAAGTCCTTACTTACTAACAACTCCTTACTTACAACTCCTTACTTACAACTCCTTACTTACAACTCCTTACTTACTAACAACTCCTTACTTACTAACAACTCCTTACTCACTGACAACTCCTTACTGACTAACAACTCCTTACTTACTAACAACTCCTTAACTTACTAACAACTCCTTACTTACTAACAACTCCTTACTTACTAACAACTCCTTACTGACTAACAACTCCTTAACTTACTAACAACTCCTTACTTACTAACAACTCCTTACTTACTAACAACTCCTTACTTACTAACAACTCCTTACTTACTAACAACTCCTTACTTACTAACAACTCCTTACTTACAACTCCTTACTTACAACTCCTTACTTACAACTCCTTACTTACTAACAACTCCTTACTTACTAACAACTCCTTACTCACTGACAACTCCTTACTTACTAACAACTCCTTACTTACAACTCCTTACGTACAACTCCTTACTTACTAACAACTCCTTACTTACTAACAACTCCTTACTTACTAACAACTCCTTACTTACTAACAACTCCTTACTTACAACTCCTTACTTACTAACAACTCCTTACTTACTAACAACTCCTTACTAACAACTCCTTACTTACTAACAACTCCTTACTTACAACTCCTTACTTACAACTCCTTACTTACTAACAACTCCTTACTTACTAACAACTCCTTACTTACTAACAACTCTATCATTTTAATTGCTAGAGGGGTTGCCCACCCTACCTGAAAATCCTGGCTCCGCCATTGTGTAAACCTGTTCCGAGGGATCACAGATCGGACAACTCTATTTCCCCTAAGGGTGATAATACGTGTGGTGCTGCAAGTTACTTTTTTGATGGAATTAAAGTGTGATTGATTTGTGATCACGGGATACTGAAGCAGATTCCATCTCAGCAATCCACGACCACCACTCATCCTTGCAGAGACACACACAGAAACACACACACGTACAGAAACAACAACCACCATTCGCCACCAATGAGCGGTGACGTCACCATGGCGCTTGTGCCAGGCTATGTGCACGTTAATGCCATGTGGGACATGTGGGGGTGGAGTGTCCGATGGTACAAAGAACCCAGGCAGGTGCTTAGTTTTGGTGGGGCTGATGGTAAGGCCCCACCTCTTAGTGGCACGTTCCAAGTTCAGCAGCAGCGCCTCCAACTCCTCCTCTGAGTGAGCAGCAATCACCAGATCGGCATACATAACATGGTTGAGCAATAGGGAGCCATTCCTTGATCGCATCCGGGCATCGATCAACCTCCCATTGTATCTGGACCAGATGGAAATTCCTCTGGTACAGCTACTGAAGGCTTCACGAACTACATGGTCGAAATAGATGTTAAATGATGTTGGAGCCAGAGGACATCCCTGTTGCACCCCAAGGTGAACAGGGAATGGCTCCGACTCACGGCTACGTAGTTTTAGAGATGACAAGTCGATGGTCAGTGGGTAGATCAGCTCCACGATAGGTCCTAGTGTCAATGACATGGGTCCGTATCCGCTGTTCCGTCACAAAATAGTCCAGCAGATATTTTTGCTTGGACTCGGCATGCATCCATGATGTGTGGATGCGCCGATGCCGGAACAGTGTGTTGGTAATTACAAGCCCATGGGCAGCACAAAAGTCTAGCAGCCTCATACCATTGTTATTGAGCTGATCCGGCCCATGCCTTCCAATCACTCCACACCAGGTGCCAGCATCATGACCAACTCGGGCATTGAAGTCACCCAACATGATGACTCTAGCCCGAGGGGCCACTTTAACCAGCACCTGTGACAGGAGGTCATAGAAGGCATCTGACTCATCTGCCTTGCCTGCATCCCTCCACGGATGTTCATCTTCGGTGGGGGCAAAAGTAACCACGACCACCACTCCTCACCTCCGGTTGATTGGAAGGCGAGCCCAACGTAGCCTGGGGCTTACAGGTTCCCACGTCTCACTGCCACGCTCCCACGCACCCTTCCAGAGCCTCATTTGGCCACACAGCAACACACACACAGCAACACAAAACAAAGACAAAGATCCCCCATATAGCCTGTAACAGACTGTAGGGGCAAGTGCTGTAAGCGAGCAGCACCTATAAAGGCCGGCACGGCACACGAAGAGGGTGGGTGGCCAACAGCACGCCCGGCCACCTTTGTCTCCCTAGTGGAGATGTTTACACATCGCACCAGGTACTCATTTAGAGGCTGAGTCGACCTAGGGGAGGCCCAGGACCTGTTCAGATAATCGTCACCGGTGTTGGCCGTGAGCAGGAATCAAACCCGGGCCGCCAGGTTCATAGCGCAGCGTAGCGCTAACCGCTACACGACCGCTCCCCACACTACACAGAAACACGCAGAGACACACACAGAGACACGCAGAGACACACAGAGAGACACGCAGAGACACACACAGAGACACGCAGAGACACACAGAGAGACACGCAGAGACACACACAGAGACACACACAGAGACACGCAGAGACACACACAGAGACACGCAGAGACACACACAGAGACACACAGAGACACGCAGAGACACGCACAGAGACACACAGAGACACACAGAGACACACAGAGAGACACACAGAGACACACAGAGACACATCACAGAGACACATCACAGAGACACACAGAGAGACACACAGAGAGACACACAGAGAGACACACAGAGACACACACAGAGAGACACACAGAGAGACACACAGAGACACATCACAGAGACACACACAGAGAGACACACAGAGACACACACAGAGAGACACACACAGACACACAGAGACACACAGAGACACACACAGAGAGACACAGAGAGACACACAGAGACACACAGAGAGACACAGAGACACACAGAGACACACACAGAGAGACACGCACAGACACACACAGAGACACACACAGAGACACACACAGACACACAGAGAGACACACACAGAGACACACAGAGACACATCACAGAGACACATCACAGAGACACACAGAGACACACAGAGAGACACACAGAGAGACACACAGAGACACACACAGAGAGACACACAGAGACACACACAGAGACACACAGAGACACATCACAGAGACACACACAGAGAGACACACAGAGACACACACAGAGAGACACACACAGACACACAGAGACACACAGAGACACACACAGAGACACAGAGAGACACACAGAGACACACAGAGAGACACAGAGACACACAGAGAGACACACAGAGAGACACGCACAGACACACACAGAGACACACACAGAGACACACACAGACACACAGAGACACACACAGAGACACACAGAGACACAGAGAGACACACAGAGACACGCACAGACACACACAGAGACACACACAGACACACACAGACACACACAGAGACGCACAGACACACACAGAGACACACAGAGACACACACAGAGACACACAGAGACACATCACAGAGACACACAGAGACACACAGAGAGACACACAGAGAGACACACAGAGACACACACAGAGAGACACACAGAGACACACACAGAGACACACAGAGAGACACATCACCTGCTGCTGTTGCTGCTGCTGCTGCCGGACGTGCTGTAGGTGAGCGGTAAGCGGAATCTGCTGCTGTTGGTGAGGGAGGTGGTGGTGAGGATGGTGGTGGTGAGGAGGGTGGTGGTGGTGAGGGTAAGCCGACTTCCCACACTCAGCCCCCGGGAGCTCCATGCCCTCAAGCTCGGCACGGATGGCGGCTTTCTTGCGCTGCCGCTCCTTCTCCAGCGCACGCAGTCGGTAGAGAGCGTGGCCCATGTACATGAGGGATGGAGAGGAGACGAAGATCACCTGGAGAGAGAGAGGAGAGAGAGAGGAGAGGGGAGAGAGGGGAGAGAGAGGAGAGAGAGAGGGGAGAGAGGAGAGAGAGGAGAGAGGAGAGAGAGAGAGAGGGGAGAGAGGAGAGAGAGAGAGCGAGAGGAGAGAGAGAGAGAGAGAGGAGAGAGAGGGGAGAGAGAGGAGAGAGAGGGGAGAGGGGAGAGAGAGAGGAGAGAGAGAGAGGAGAGAGAGGGGAGAGAGGGGAGAGAGAGGAGAGAGAGAGAGGGGAGAGAGAGGAGAGAGCGTGGCCCATGTACATGAGGGATGGAGAGGAGACGAAGATCACCTGGAGAGAGAGAGAGGGGAGAGAGAGGGGAGAGAGAGGAGAGAGAGAGAAAGGAGAGAGAGAGAGCGAGAGGAGAGAGAGAGGGGAGAGAGAGAGAGAGGGGAGAGTGAGAGAGAGGAGAGAGCGTGGCCCATGTACATGAGGGATGGAGAGGAGACGAAGATCACCTGGGGAGAGAGAGGGGAGAGAGAGAGGAGAGAGAGGGGAGAGAGAGGGGAGAGAGGGGAGAGAGAGGAGAGAGAGAGGGGAGAGAGGAGAGAGAGAGAGAGGGGGGGTCAGGAAGGAGAGAGAGGGGAGAGAGAGAGAGGAGAGAGAGGGGGATCAGGAAGGAGGTGACCCCACAGACTGTGAGGGATGTAAGGAAGGTGCTGAGCGGGGGAGGAGTGGTTGAGGGCTGTCCCCCTCCCTCTGTCCCCCTCCCTCTGTCCCCCTCCCTCTGTCTCTCTCCCTCTGTCTCTCTCCCCCTCTGTCTCTCTCCCCCTCTGTCTCTCTCCCCCTATCTCTCCGCCTGTCTCTCTCTCCCCCTGTCTCTCTCTCCCTGTCTCTCTCTCTCCCCCTATCTCTCCGCCTGTTTCTCTCCCCCTCTGTCTCTCTCCCTGTCTCTCTCTCTCCCCCTATCTCTCCGCCTGTCTCTCTCCCCCTGTCTCTCTCTCTGTCTCTCTCCCACTCTGTCTCTCTCCCCCTCTGTCTCTCTCCCCCTATCTCTCCGCCTGTCTCTCTCCCCCTCTGTCTCTCTCCCTGTCTCTCTCTCTCTCCCCCTATCTCTCCGCCTGTCTCTCTCCCCCTCTGTCTCTCTCTCCCTGTCTCTCTCTCTCCCCCTATCTCTCCGCCTGTCTCTCTCCCCCTGTCTCTCTCTCTGTCTCTCTCCCCCTCTGTCTCTCTCCCCCTCTGTCTCTCTTCCCCTATCTCTCCGCCTGTCTCTCTCCCCCTCTGTCTCTCTCTCCCTGTCTCTCTCTCTCCCCCTATCTCTCCGCCTGTCTCTCTCCCTCTGTCTCTCTCCCCCTGTCTCTCTCTACCCCTCTGTCTCTCTCCCCCCTGTCTCTCTCCCCCCTGTCTCTCCCCCTCTGTCTCTCTCCCTCTGTCTCTCTCCCTCTGTCTCTCTCCCTCTGTCTCTCTCCCTCTGTCTCTCTCCCTCTGTCTCTCTCCCTCTGTCTCTCTCCCTCTGTCTCTCTCTCCCTCTGTCTCTCTCTCCCTCTGTCTCTCTCTCCCTCTGTCTCTCCCCCCCTGTCTCTCCACCTGTCTCTCTCCCTCTGTCTCTCTCTCTCCCCCTCTGTCTCGCTCTCCCTCTCCCCTCTCTCGCTCTCTCACCTGAAGGACCCAGTAGCGGATGAGGGAGATGGGGAAGGCTGCATCGTAGCAAACGTTCCTGCAGCCCGGCTGCTCCGTGTTACACACAAACTCCGCCTGCTCGTCGTCCCAGACCTGCCACGGCAACGTGGAGTGGTCCCCCACGGGACGGAAAGAGAGAGAGAGAGACGCGCACACACAACCGAGAGTCAAGATGAGAGATGCGGAAAGCTGGCGATATGGAGAGGGTGGGAGGGTGAGTGGACGAGTGGGAGAGTGAATTAGTGGTGAGTGGGCGAGTGGGTGGGTCGGTGAGTGGGTGGGTGGGTCGGTGGGCGAGAGTGTGATTCACTGAATGAGTGGGTGGGTGAGTAGTGGAGTAGTTGAGTGGGTGAGTGAGCGGACGATTCACTGAATGAGTGGGTGGGTGAGTAGTGGAGTAGTTGAGTGGGTGAGTGAGCGGACGATTCACTGAGTGAGTGGCTGGGTGAGTGGGTGGATGAGTGAGTGGGTGGGTCGGTGCGTGAGTGATTCACTGAGTGGGTGAGTGGCTGAGTGGGTTAGTGAGTGGGTTGATGGGTCGGTGTATCGGTGGGTGGGTCAGTGGGTGGTTCACTGAGTGGGTGGGTGAGTCGGCAGGTGGCTGGGTGGTGTCCGTCCAGCGAGTGGAGACGGAGAATGTTGTACCTCCTCTGCAGCCGCTCCGAGCACGAGCATCCTGAAGATGAAGAGAATGGTGAGCCAGATCTTGCCCACGATGGTCGAGTGGATGTGCACCTCCTCCAGGATCTTACCCAGCAGGTTCCAGTCTCCCATGGCGAGAGACAGGGAAAGAGGGGCAGGAAGAGATGGAGAGAGGAGGGGATAGAGAGAGAGACAGAGGAGTAGAGAGGGTGGTTGTTGATATGTTGAACTTCTTTAGCCAACCGCGCGACTTGCGGGATGCTGGCGATGATTGTGATGATTGTGATGATTGTGATGATTGTTGATGATGTTGGTGATGCTGATGTTGTGTTGGTAATATTTGGTGACGTTGGTAGCGAGGAGTTCGCTGCTTGAAGCCGAATCGGATCCGGAGTCTGAGCTTTTTATTCTCCCAGCGGGGGGCGAGGGGCGGGCCTAGAGGGGGCGGGGCTAGGGATGAGGGGCGGGGCTAGGGATGAGGGGCGGGGCTGAGGGGGATCTGTGAACCCACTGACACTACCATTGGGAACCTGACACGGTCATCGTGAACCCCATCCACACGGTCATCGTGAACCCCAGCACAGTCATTTTGATCCCCATCTACACGGCCATCGTGAACCCCATCTAAAAGGCCATCGTGAACCCCAACTACACGGCCATCGTGAACCCCATCTACACGGCCATCATGAACCCCATCTACACGGCCATCGTGAACCCCATCTACACAGCCATCGTGAACCCCATCTACACGGCCATCGTGAACCCCATCTACACGGCCATCGTGAACCCCAACTACACGGCCATCGTGAACCCCATCTACACGGCCATCGTGAACCCCATCTACACGGCCATCGTGAACCCCATCTACACGGCCATCGTGAACCCCATCTACACGGCCATCGTGAACCCCATCTACACGGCCATTGTGAACCCCATCTACACGGCCATCGTGAACCCCATCCACACGGCCATCGTGAACCCCATCTACACGGCCATCGTGAACCCCATCTACACGGCCATCGTGAACCCCATCTACACGGCCATCATGAACCCCATCTACATGGCCATCGTGAACCCCATCTACACGGCCATCGTGAACCCCATCCACACGGCCATCGTGAACCCCATCGACACGGCCATCGTGAACCCCAACTACACGGCCATCGTGAACCCATCCACACGGCCATCGTGAACCCCATCGACACGGCCATCGTGAACCCCATCTACACGGCCATCGTGAACCCCATCCACACGGCCATCGTGAACCCCATCGACACGGCCATCGTGAACCCCATCTACACGGCCATCGTGAACCCCATCTACACGGCCATCGTGAACCCCAACTACACGGCCATCGTGAACCCCATCTACACGGCCATCATGAACCCCATCTACACGGCCATCGTGAACCCCATCTACATGGCCATCGTGAACCCCATCTACACGGCCATCGTGAACCCCAACTACACGGCCATCGTGAACCCCATCTACACGGCCATCGTGAACCCCATCTACACGGCCATCGTGAACTCCATCCACACGGCCATCGTGAACCCCATCCACACGGCCATCGTGAACCCCATCTACACGGCCATCGTGAACCCCATCTACACGGCCATCGTGAACCCCATCTACACGGCCATCGTGAACCCCATCCACACGGCCATCGTGAACCCCATCTACACGGCCATCGTGAACCCCATCTACACGGCCATCGTGAACCCCATCTTCACGGCCATCGTGAACCCCAACTACACGGCCATTGTGAACCCCATCTACACGGCCATCGTGAACCCCATCTACACGGCCATCGTGAACCCCAACTACACGGCCATCGTGAACCCCATCTACACGGCTATCGTGAACCCCATCTACGCGGCCATGTTGAACCCCATCTACACGGCCATCGTGAACCCCATCTACATGGCCATCGTGAACCCCATCTACATGGCCATCGTGAACCCCATCTACGCGGCCATGTTGAACCCCATCTACACGGCCATCGTGAACCCCAACTACACGGCCATCGTGAACCCCATCTACATGGCCATCGTGAACCCCATCTACGCGGCCATGTTGAACCCCATCTACACGGCCATCGTGAACCCCATCTACATGGCCATCGTGAACCCCATCTACATGGCCATCGTGAACCCCAACTACACGGCAATCGTGAACCCCATCTACACGGCCATCGTGAACCCCATCTACACGGCCATTGTGAACCCCATCTACACGGCCATCGTGAACCCCATCTACATGGCCATCGTGAACCCCATCTACACGGCCATCGTGAACCCCATCTACACGGCCATTGTGAACCCCATCTACACGGCCATCATGAACCCCATCCACACGGCCATCGTGAACCCCATCTACACGGCCATTGTGAACCCCATCTACACGGCCATCATGAACCCCATCTACACGGCCATCGTGAACCCCATCTACATGGCCATCGTGAACCCCATCTACACGGCCATCGTGAACCCCATCTACACGGCCATCGTGAACCCCATCTACACGGCCATCGTGAACCCCATCTACACGGCCATCGTGAACTCCATCTACACGGCCATCGTGAACCCCATCTACATGGCCATCATGAACCCCATCTACACGGCCATCGTGAACCCCAACTACACGGCCATCATGAACCCCATCTACACGGCCATCGTGAACCCCATCTACACAGCCATCGTGAACCCCATCTACACGGCCATCATGAACCCCAACTACACGGCCATCGTTAACCCCATCTACACGGCCATTGTGAACCCCATCTACACGGCCATTGTGAACCCCAATTACACGGCCATCGTGAACCCCAATTACACGGCCATCGTGAACCCCATCTACACGGCCATTGTGAACCCCAACTACACGGCCATCGTGAACCCCATCTACACGGCCATCGTGAACCCCATCTACATGGCCATCGTGAACCCCATCTACACGGCCATTGTGAACCCCAACTACACGGCCATCGTGAACCCCATCTACACGGCCATCGTGAACCCCATCTACACGGCCATCGTGAACCCCATCTACACGGCCATCGTGAACCCCAACTACACGGCCATCATGAACCCCAACTACACGGCCATCGTGAACCCCATCTACACGGCCATCGTTAACCCCATCTACACGGCCATTGTGAACCCCATCTACACGGCCATTGTGAACCCCAATTACACGGCCATCATGAACCCCATCCACACGGCCATCGTGAACCCCATCTACACGGCCATCGTGAACCCCATCTACACGGCCATCGTTAACCCCATCTACACGGCCATCGTGAACCCCATCTACACGGCCATTGTGAACCCCATCTACACGGCCATGGTGAACCCCATCTACACGGCCATCATGAACCCCATCTACACGGCCATCGTTAACCGCATCTACACGGCCATCGTGAACCCCATCTACACGGCCATGGTGAACCCCATCTACACGGCCATCGTGAACCCCATCTACACGGCCATTGTGAACCCCATCTACACGGCCATGGTGAACCCCATCTACACGGCCATTGTGAACCCCATCTACACGGCCATCGTGAACCCCATCTACACGGCCATTGTGAACCCCATCTACACGGCCATCGTGAACCCCATCTTCACGGCCATCGTGAACCCCATCTACACAGCCATCATTAACCCCATCTACACGGCCATTGTGAACCCCATCTACACGGCCATTGTGAACCCCAACTACACGGCCATCGTGAACCCCATCTACACGGCCATCGTGAACCCCATCTACACGGCCATCGTGAACCCCATCTACACGGCCATCGTGAACCCCATCTACACGGCCATCGTGAACCCCAACTACACGGCCATCGTGAACCCCATCTACACGGCCATCGTGAACCCCATCTACACGGCCATCGTTAACCCCATCTACACGGCCATTGTGAACCCCATCTACACGGCCATCATTAACCCCATCTACACGGCCATCATGAACCCCAACTACACGGCCATCGTGAACCCCATCTACACGGCCATCGTTAACCCCATCTACACGGCCATTGTGAACCCCATCTACACGGCCATCATGAACCCCATCTACACGGCCATCGTGAACCCCATCTACACGGCCATCGTGAACCCCATCTACACGGCCATCGTGAACCCCAACTACACAGCCATCGTGAACCCCATTTACACGGCCATCGTGAACCCCATCTACATGGCCATCGTGAACCCCATCTACACGGCCATCGTGAACCCCATCTACACGGCCATCATGAACCCCATCTACACGGCCATCGTTAACCGCATCTACACGGCCATCGTGAACCCCATCTACACGGCCATTGTGAACCCCATCTACACGGCCATGGTGAACCCCATCTACACGGCCATTGTGAACCCCATCTACACGGCCATCGTGAACCCCATCTACACGGCCATTGTGAACCCCATCTACACGGCCATGGTGAACCCCATCTACACGGCCATTGTGAACCCCATCTACACGGCCATCGTGAACCCCATCTACACGGCCATTGTGAACCCCATCTACACGGCCATCGTGAACCCCATCTTCACGGCCATCGTGAACCCCATCTACACAGCCATCATTAACCCCATCTACACGGCCATTGTGAACCCCATCTACACGGCCATCATTAACCCCATCTACACGGCCATCGTGAAACCCATCTACACGGCCATCGTGAACCCCATCTACACGGCCATGGTGAAACCCATCTACACGGCCATTGTGAACCCCATCTACACAGCCATCATTAACCCCATCTACACGGCCATCGTGAAACCCATCTACACGGCCATCGTGAACCCCATCTACACGGCCATGGTGAAACCCATCTACACGGCCATCGTGAACCCCATCTACACGGCCATCGTGAACCCCATCTACATGGCCATCATGAACCCCATCTACACGGCCATCGTGAACCCCAACTACACGGCCATGGTGAACCCCAACTACACGGCCATCATGAACCCTCGGGCGACTGACATCGACTCGTAATGAATATCAATGATGCAACCTTGACAAAGAGAGACAGACACGAGTCCACAGCCTCCTAACGTTGTTCTTGAGCAAATGTGGCCCATGTCTTCAAAACACTCCTGCCCAGATGTCCACTCACTCACCCACCATCTCGCTCACTCATCCACCCACCCATCATCTCGTTCACCCACCATTTCGCTCACTCATCCACCCACCCACCCATCATCTCGCTCACCCACCCAGCCACTCTCACACACTCATCACCACCATATAACATACCCACCCACCCAATCACTCACCCACCATCTCGCTCACCCACCCACCATCTCGCTCACCCACCCACCATCTCTCACACACCCACCATCTCTCACACACCCACCATCTCTCACACACTCATCACCACCATATAACATATCCACCCACCCAACAACTCACCCACCATCTCGCTCACCCACCCACCATCTCTCACACACTCACCACCATCTCTCACACACTCATCACCACCATATAACATACCGACCCAATCACTCACCCACCATCTCGCTCACCCACCCACCATCTCTCACACACTCACCACCATCTCTCACACACTCACCACCATCTCTCACACACTCATCACCACCATATAACATACCCACCCACCCAATCACTCACCCACCATCTCGCTCACCCACCCACCATCTCTCACACACTCACCACCATCTCTCACACACTCACCACCATCTCTCACACACTCACCACCATCTCTCACACACTCATCACCACCATATAACATACCAACCCACCCAATCACTCACCCATCTCACACACTCACCACCATCTCTCACACACTCATCACCACCATATAACATACCAACCCACCCACTCATCCATCTCGCTCACCCACCCACCATCTCTCACACACTCATCACCACCATATAACATACCCACCCACCATCTCGCTCACCCACCCACCCACTCTCACACACTCATCACCACCATATAACATACCCACCCACCCAATCACCCACCATCTCTCACACACTCACCACCATCTCTCACACACTCATCACCACCATATAACATACCCACCCACCCAACCACTCACCCACCATCTCGCTCACCCACCCACCCACCATCCCTCACACTCATCACCACCATATAACATACCCACCCACCCACCATCTCGCTCACCCACCCACCATCTCTCACACACTCATCACCACCATATAACATACCCACCCACCCACCCACCATCTCGCTCACCCACCCACCATCTCTCACACACTCATCACCACCATATAACATACCCACCCACCCAATCACTCCCCCACCATCTCTCACACACTCATCACCACCATATAACATACCCACCCACCCACCCAATCACTCCCCCACCCACTCCCCGACCCCACCCCTCAATTAGCCACAGCGGCGCGTTCTCTCCTCTGTGCAGACCGACGGAACCCGGCCCAGGCCACACTAACGTGGAATTGCAAGCGAAGTAAACACGAGACAAGACTCGGACGTTTTGGGTTTTTGTCGTCTTTTAGTTCTAAAGCAGAAAACTTGGGAACAGCTCACGGGAGGGATGGGGAGGGGGGAGAGAGGGAGGGGGGAGAGAGGGGAGGAGAGGGAGGGAGGGGGGAGAGTGGGAGGGAGGCAAGGGAGGGGAGGAGAGAGGGGGGAGAGAGGGGGGGGGAGGAGAGAGGGAGGAGAGAGGGAGGGAGGCAAGGGAGGGGGGAGGAGAGAGGGGGGAGAGAGGGAGGGGAGGAGAGGGAGGGAGGAGAGGGAGGGAGGAGAGAGGGAGGGGAGGAGGGAGGAGAGAGGGAGGGAGGAGGGTGGGAATGAGGAGGGGGGATGGAATAGTGGGGGAGGGAGTGGGACAAGTGAAGGGGGAGGAGAGGGAGAAGCTCAGAACTGCGTTCTCTGCCTGTCGATGTATTTGTCCATGTCTGTGTCTCCCTGTCTACCTCCGTGTCCGTCTCCGTGTCTCTATCTCCATGGATCGCCGCTTGTCTCTTGTCTATCCGTGGATCTCCACGCGTCTCTGTCTGTGTATCTTCGTGTCTTCATATCTTCACGTCTGCGTTTCCCTGTGTGTGTCTCCGCGTGTCTGTGTGTGTCTCCGTGTGTTTGTGTGTGTCCCTGTGTGTGTCTCCGCGTGTCTCCGTGTGTTTCCGTGTCTCCGTGTGTGTCTCCGCGTGTGTGTGTCTCCGCGTGTCTGTGTGTCTGTGTGTGTCTCCGCGTGTCCGTGTGTGTCTCCGCGTGTCCGCGTGTCCGTGTGTGTCTCCGCGTGTCCGTGTGTGTCTCCGCGTGTCTGTGTGTGTCTCCGTGTGTCTGTGTGTGTCTCCGCGTGTCTGTGTGTCCGTGTGTGTCTCCGCGTGTCTGTGTGTGTCTCCGCGTGTCCGTGTGTGTCTCCGCGTGTCCGTGTGTGTCTCCGTGTGTCTGTCTCCGCGTGTCCGTGTGTGTCTCCGCGTGTCCGTGTGTGTCTCCGCGTGTCCGTGTGTGTCTCCGTGTGTGTCTCCGCGTGTCCCCGCGTGTCCGTCTCTCCGTGTGCGTCTGTCCGTGTGTCTCCGTGTATCCCCACACGTCTGTGTGTATCTCTGACTCGCCATGTGTCTCCGTGTGTGCGTCTCCGTGCGTATCTTCTCAAGACACATCTGTGAGTACACACACACACGCACGGCATTATGGGTAACGGTCACCAGGTTGAACCCTCACCAGGGTGAAAATAGTGGGTGAGTTGGTGGGTGAGTTGGTGGGTGAGTTGGTGGCTGAATGAATGAGTGGATGGGTGATGGTGTGAGTGGGTGGCTGAATGAGTGGGTGATGGTGTGAGTGGGTGGCTGAATGAATGAGTGGGTGAGTTTGTGGGTGAGTTGGTGGCTGAATGAATGAGTGGGTGAGTTGGTGGGTGAGTTGGTGGCTGAATGAATGAGTGGGTGAGTTGGTGGGTGAGTTGGTGGCTGAATGAATGAGTGGGTGAGTTGATGGTGTGCGTGGGTGGCTGAATGAGTGGGTGGGTGATGGTGTGAGTGGGTGGCTGAATGAATGAGTGGGTGATGGTGTGAGTTGGTGGCTGAACGAGTGGGTGAGTTGATGGTGTGAGTGGGTGGCTGAATGAGTGGGTGATGGTGTGAGTTGGTGGCTGAATGAGTGGGTGAGTTGATGGTGTGAGTGGGTGGCTGAATGAATGAGTGGGTGAGTTGATGGTGTGAGTTGGTGGCTGAATGAGTGGGTGAGTTGATGGTGTGAGTTGGTGGCTGAATGAGTGGGTGGGTGGGTGATGGTGTGAGTTGGTGGCTGAATGAATGAGTGGGTGAGTTGGTGGGTGAGTTGGTGGCTGAATGAATGAGTGGGTGAGTTGGTGGCTGAATGAATGAGTGGGTGAGTTGGTGGCTGAATGAATGAGTGGGTGGGTGATGGTGTGAGTGGGTGGCTGAATGAGTGGGTGGGTGATGGTGTGAGTGGGTGGCTGAATGAGTGGGTGGCTGAATGAGTGGGTGGCTGAATGAGTGGGTGGCTGAATGAGTGGGTGGGTGATGGTGTGAGTGGGTGGCTGAATGAATGAGTGGGTGATGGTGTGAGTGGGTGGCTGAATGAATGAGTGGGTGGGTGATGGTGTGAGTGGGTGGCTGAATGAATGAGTGGGTGATGGTGTGAGTGGGTGGCTGAATGAATGAGTGGGTGATGGTGTGAGTGGATGATGGTGTGAGTGGGTGGCTGAATGAGTGGGTGGCTGAATGAGTGGGTGGGTGATGGTGTGAGTGGGTGGCTGAATGAATGAGTGGGTGATGGTGTGAGTGGGTGGCTGAATGAATGAGTGGGTGGGTGATGGTGTGAGTGGGTGATGGTGTGAGTGGGTGGCTGAATGAGTGGGTGGCTGAATGAGTGGGTGGCTGAATGAGTGGGTGGCTGAATGAGTGGGTGGGTGATGGTGTGAGTGGGTGGCTGAATGAATGAGTGGGTGGGTGATGGTGTGAGTGGGTGGCTGAATGAGTGAGTGGCTGAATGAGTGGGTGGCTGAATGAGTGGGTGGCTGAATGAGTGGGTGGGTGATGGTGTGACGTGGCTGAATGAGCGGGTGGGCGAGTGTGTGTGAGTGAATGAGTGGGTAAGTGAGCTAGTGAATGGTTGAATGAGTGAGTACATCTACACAGTAGCACTTACAGTAACAGCTGTAATGCTTTGTGGAGTAGTGTTGTGCGGTAGATGTACGCAGTAATATTAAACGGCGGCAATCTAGAGCCGCAAACACTTCACAGTAGTGGGCGTGCTGCAATTTTGTGCGGTAGTGCGGTAGTGCAGTTGCACAGCACTACCGATTCTGCACTGCGGGTACAGGAGTAGTGGACAGTATAGCATGTCACTGGAGCACAGTGCAATCGTGGTGGGAACCACAGCTCACACTGTACAGCCTAGACGCTGTGCTAGACAGGTGTGGAGAGCCGGGTACAGTGGGGGTACAGTGGTGTACAGCTGTGTACAGTGGGATACGGTGGGTGTGGTTGCTCTGTGGGGTGGTACAGTGCTGTGGCAATGCCGTACAGTGGGAGGTTTTGTGGAACGGGGGAGGTTACAGTGGCGCATGGTGGGGAAGTCGTGTACAGTAGGTACAGTGAGGTACAGTAGGTACAGTGAGGTACAGCGAGTACTCACAGCTGGCTGGCCTCTCTCCGTAGCGACGCAGCATCTGGTCGTGGTTGAATTTCACAAAAGCGTCGTACTGCTCTACACGGGGAGAGAGACACGGGGGGTGAGACACGGGGAGAGAGACACGGGGAGAGGGACACGGGGAGAGGGACGCGGGAAGAGAGACGCGGGGAGAGAGACACGGGGAGAGGGACGCGGGGAGAGAGACGCGGGGGGTGAGAGAGACGCGGGGAGAGAGACGCGGGGGGTGAGACGCGGGGAGAGAGACGCGGGGAGAGAGACGCGGGGAGAGAGACGCGGGGAGAGAGACGCGGGGAGAGAGACGCGGGGAGAGAGACGCGGGGAGAGAGACGCGGGGAGAGAGACGCGGGGAGAGAGACGCGGGGAGAGAGACGCGGGGAGAGAGACGCGGGGAGAGAGACGCGGGGAGAGAGACGCGGGGAGAGAGACGCGGGGAGAGAGACGCGGGGAGAGAGACGCGGGGAGAGAGACGCGGGGAGAGAGACGCGGGGAGAGAGACGCGGGGAGAGAGACGCGGGGAGAGAGACGCGGGGAGAGAGACGCGGGGAGAGAGACGCGGGGAGAGAGACGCGGGGAGAGAGACGCGGGGAGAGAGACGCGGGGAGAGAGACGCGGGGAGAGAGACGCGGGGAGAGAGACGCGGGGAGACGCGGGGAGAGACACGGGGGGTGAGAGAGACGCGGGGAGAGAGACGCGGGGAGAGAGACACGGGGAGAGAGAGACGCGGGGAGAGAGACGCGGGGAGAGAGACGCGGGGAGAGAGACGCGGGGAGAGAGACGCGGGGAGAGAGACATGGGGAGAGAGACGCGGGGAGAGAGACGCGGGGAGAGAGACGCGGGGAGAGAGACACGGGGAGAGAGACGCGGGGAGAGAGACGCGGGGAGAGAGACGCGGGGAGAGAGACGCGGGGAGACACGGGGAGAGATACGCGGGGGAGAGAGACGCGGGGAGAGACACGGGGGGTGAGAGAGACGCGGGGAGAGAGACGCGGGGAGAGAGACGCGGGGAGAGAGACGCGGGGAGAGAGACGCGGGGAGAGAGACGCGGGGAGACACGGGGAGAGAGACGCGGGGAGAGAGACGCGGGGAGAGAGACGCGGGGAGAGAGACACGGGGAGAGAGAGACGCGGAGGGGGGAAGAGAGACACGGGGAGAAGAGACACGGGGAGAGAGACGCGGGGAGAGAGACGCGGGGAGAGAGACGCGGGGAGACACGGGGAGAGATACGCGGGGAGAGAGACGCGGGGAGAGACACGGGGGGTGAGAGAGACGCGGGGAGAGAGACGCGGGGAGAGAGACGCGGGGAGAGAGACGCGGGGAGAGAGACGCGGGGAGAGAGACGCGGGGAGAGAGACGCGGGGAGAGAGACGCGGGGAGAGAGACGCGGGGAGAGAGACGCGGGGAGAGAGACGCGGGGAGAGAGACGCGGGGAGAGAGACGCGGGGAGAGAGACGCGGGGAGAGAGACGCGGGGAGAGAGACGCGGGGAGAGAGACGCGGGGAGAGAGACGCGGGGAGAGAGACGCGGGGAGAGAGACGCGGGGAGACGCGGGGAGAGACACGGGGGGTGAGAGAGACGCGGGGAGAGAGACGCGGGGAGAGAGACGCGGGGAGAGAGACGCGGGGAGAGAGACACGGGGAGAGAGAGACGCGGGGAGAGAGACGCGGGGAGAGAGACGCGGGGAGAGAGACGCGGGGAGAGAGACACGGGGAGAGAGACGCGGGGAGAGAGACACGGGGAGAGAGACGCGGGGAGAGAGACGCGGGGAGAGAGACGCGGGGAGAGAGACGCGGGGAGAGACGGGGAGAGAGACGCGGGGAGAGAGACGCGGGGAGAGACACGGGGGGTGAGAGAGACGCGGGGAGAGAGACGCGGGGAGAGAGACGCGGGGAGAGAGACGCGGGGAGACGCGGGGAGAGAGACGCGGGGAGAGAGACGCGGGGAGAGAGACGCGGGGAGAGAGACGCGGGGAGAGAGACGCGGGGAGACACGGGGAGAGAGACGCGGGGAGAGAGACGCGGGGAGAGAGACGCGGGGAGAGAGACACGGGGAGAGAGAGACGCGGAGGGGGGAAGAGAGACACGGGGAGAAGAGACACGGGGAGAGAGACGCGGGGAGAGAGACGCGGGGAGAGAGACGCGGGGAGAGAGACACGGGGAGAGAGACACGGGGTGAGAGAGACGCGGGGAGAGAGAGACGGGGTGAGAAGAGACATCGTGAACAAACACCACCACCTCTCCCCACAGACACTCACACTCAAAACCAAAGATCCCCCATATAGCCTCAACAGATTGTCGGGGCAAGTGCTGCGAGTGAGCAGCAGCGTCTATGAAGGGCCGTGGTGGTGGCGGCCAGCACCACGCCTTGCCGCTTTTGTCCCCCGTGGCGATGTTCACGCACCGCACCAAGTACTCATTTGAGGCCGAGTCGACCTAGGGGAGGCCCGGGAGCAGTTCAGATCATCGCTATCGCCGGTCTTGGTGGCCGTGAGCGGGGAAACAAACTGGGGTCGGCGGGTTCGCAGCGCGCTAACCGCTGTCCCACCTGTCCCCACGCCCGCACACACGGAGACTCAAAACACCAAGTACAGACGTGTCCTCCTATAACGTGGCGCTAGCAGCAGTCGCGTCCCTGAAGAACAATCTCGTTACAGTAATAGACAACACAGGGGGTGAGGCAGAGTCCGTGGTAACGCGTCAGATGCGTTACGCAGGGCTGAGGAAGGCCGAGACGCGTGGTGAGCAGCGTCTAGAAGAAGCATCCAGCAGCATCCCAGTGCCCTGTTGGGTGACGACGACAATGATGATGACAACTGTGACGATGATGGTGATGACAATGATGACAACAGTGACGATGATGACAATGATGACGATGACGACAACAGTGACGATGATGGTGATGATGGCAATGATGATGAATGATGACAATGATGACAACAGTGACGATGATGGTGATGATGACAATGATGATGAATGACAATGATGACAACAGTGACGATGATGGTGATGATGGCAATGATGATGAATGATGACAATGATGACAACAGAGACGATGATGGTGATGATGACAATGATGATGAATGACAATGATGACAACAGTGACGATGATGGTGATGATGACAATGATGATGACAATGATGACGATGACGACAATAGTGACGATGATGGTGATGATGACAATGATGATGAATGATGACAATGATGACAGTGACGATGATGGTGATGATGACAATGATGATGAATGATGACAATGATGATGAATGATGACAATGATGACAACAGTGACGATGATGGTGATGATGACAATGAATGATGACAATGATGACAACAGTGACGATGACAATGATGATGACGACAATGATGACGACAACAGTGATGATGGTGATGATAATGATGATGATAATGACGATGACGACAATGATGATGAATGATGACAATGATGACAACTGTGACGATGATGGTGATGATGACAATGATGACGACAACAGTGACGATGATGGTGATGACAATGATGATGACAATGATGACAACAGTGACGATGATGACAATGATGATGACGACGACAATGATGACGACAACAGTGACAATGATGACGGTGATGATGACAATGATGACGAAGATGACGGTGATGACGACAACAGTGACAACGATGACGGTGATGATGACAATGATGACGACGATGATGATGACAATGATGACGATGATGACGGTGATGACGATATCGACGACGATGCTCAGCAGAGGCAGCTGCCACGACCGCCGCTCTTTCACTCCGCGCGCTGCGACGGAATTCCCCTCACTCCATCTCGTTGTAAACTCCCAAGGCGTTACGGTAAACATGAGTCACAGCACTAGGGACCCCGCGAGTGGAGAGTGTCGGTATGCCGTAAGTCTGTGCGTACATTGCTACAGCGGTGCAAGAGCACCGGAGCACAGCGTAGCGTGTGTACAGGGCAGCACGTGTGTTCAAACTTCTGTCGCGCCAAATGCAGCCAACCGTGCCGATCTGTGGGGTGTCTTCTGTGGGTCTGCATGCACTCAATCGCTTTGGCACTGTACGTGGCCAACCATGCTGATCAGACAACTACACACACACCAACTACACACACCAACTACACACACCAACAACACCAACAACAACAAGCAGTATCTTAAATTTTGATTTAAAGCTTTCGTGACTGCAGTAATTCATATTCTTAGTTTTTTTTCGGTAAAGTCACGTTGAAGGGAAACAACAAAATAATATAAAATATAAATATAAAACAATAAAAAAATTCTCACGACGTTTCGACCATAACTCAAACGGTCGTCTTCAGGTGTGTTGGTTCGCATAAATTTATTTTAAAACGGCGCATTTATTTATTTATAAAAAAACGTTAGCGCCACGCGCAACGATTTGGCAGTTTACCCAGGACTAGTCCATCTATATTCTGAAAAGAGGAGTGGCTTTCAGACAGCATACGTTATAAAAAATTTCGTCTCCCCCCTCCTCTTTTCAGAATATAGATGGACTAGTCCTGGGTAAAGTGCCAAATCGTTGCGTGTGGCGCTAACGTTTTTTTATATATAAATAAATAAATGCGCCGTTTAAAAATAAATTTCTGCGAACCAACACACCTGAAGACGACCGTTTGAGCTATGGTCGAAACGTCGTGAGAATTTTTTTTATTGTTTTATATATATAAATTATTATTTTGTTGTTTCCCTTCAACGTGACTTTACCGAAAAAAAACTAAGAATACAAGCTGTATCTTCTTTGGTTCTTTCGGTAAAGTCACCACCACCACCACCACGTAGAATGAGAATAAAATAATACCATTGACAAAATAAAATAACACGGTAATAATATCCTCACGACGTTTCGGCCACAACACAAGCGGCCTTCATCAGGTGGACGAGACTGTCTGGTAGGACAGCGCCACGCGACTTCACCGAAAGAACCAAAGAAGATGAATCCTTGCAGTCACGAGAGGCTTTCGAATCGCAAATTCAACAAGCGGTGTGGCGAGGAGCGGCGAGTAGTACCGGAGAGTTTGGTGGTGAGAACTCCTTCGTACTCCTCCCTCAGGGAGTCCTCCCTCTCCCTCATGGCTCGCTCGCAGATCAGAGCCACCTGGCGCAGGGTGAGCAGCGGTGAGGAGTGGTGAGTGGGAGCAGCAGCGGCGGTGAGGAGGAGAGGGCCCGGGGGGTCCCTGTGAGGGCACGGCGCTGACAGGGCGGCGGCGGCGGCGGCGGGCACGGAGCGGAGACACGGAGACACTACACCTGGGGGAGAGACAGAGACACGGTGAGACACGGTGAGACAGAGACACGGTGAGACAGAGACACGGTGAGACAGAGACAGAGACACGGTGAGACAGAGACACGGGGACACTACACCTGGGGGAGAGACAGAGACACGGTGAGACAGAGACACGGTGAGACAGACACAGAGACACGGTGAGACAGAGACACGGGGACACTACACCTGGGGGAGAGACAGAGACACGGAGACACGGTGAGACAGAGACACGGTGAGACAGAGACACGGAGACACTACACCTGGGGGAGAGACAGAGACACGGAGACACGGTGAGACAGAGACACGGTGAGACAGAGACACGGGGACACTCCTGGGGGAGAGGCAGAGACACGGTGAGACAGAGACACGGTGACACAGAGACACAGAGACACGGTGAGACAGAGACACGGTGAGACAGAGACACGGAGACACGCCTGGGGGAGAGACAGAGACACGGTGAGACAGAGACACGGTGACACAGACACAGAGACACGGTGAGACAGAGACACGGTGAGACAGACACGGAGACACGGAGACACTACACCTGGGGGAGAGGCAGACACGGAGACACGGTGAGACAGAGACACGGTGAGACAGAGACACAGAGACACGGGGACACTCCTGGGGGAGAGACAGAGACACGGTGAGACAGAGACACGGTGAGACAGACACAGAGACACGGTGAGACAGAGACACTCCTGGGGGAGAGACAGAGACACGGTGAGACAGAGACACGGTGAGACAGAGACACGGTGAGACAGAGACACGGTGAGACAGAGACACGGAGACACTCCTGGGGGAGAGGCAGAGACACGGTGAGACAGAGACACGGGGACACGGTGAGAGAGAGACACGGAGACACGGGGACACTCCTGGGGGAGAGGCAGAGACACGGTGAGACAGCGACACAGAGACAGAGACACGGAGACACGGAGACACTCCTGGGGGAGAGGCAGAGACACGGAGACACGGTGAGACACACACAGAGACACGGTGAGACAGAGACACGGTGAGACAGAGACACGGTGAGACAGAGACACGGTGAGACAGAGACACGGAGACACTCCTGGGGGAGAGGCAGAGACACGGTGAGACAGAGACACGGGGACACGGTGAGAGAGAGACACGGAGACACGGGGACACTCCTGGGGGAGAGGCAGAGACACGGTGAGACAGAGACACAGAGACAGAGACACGGAGACACTCCTGGGGGAGAGGCAGAGACACGGAGACACGGTGAGACACACACAGAGACACGGTGAGACAGAGACACGGTGAGACAGAGACACGGAGACACTACACCTGGGGGAGAGACAGAGACACGGAGACACGGTGAGACACGGTGAGACAGAGACACGGTGAGACAGAGACACGGAGACACGGGGACACGCCTGGGGGAGAGGCAGAGACACGGTGAGACAGAGACACGGAGACACTACGCCTGGGGGAGAGACAGAGACACGGTGAGACACACACAGAGACAGAGACACGGGGACACGGAGACACTCCTGGGGGAGAGGCAGAGACACGGTGAGACAGAGATACAGAGACACGGGGACACTCCTGGGGGAGAGACAGAGACACGGTGAGACAGAGACACAGAGACACGGGGACACTCCTGGGGGAGAGACAGAGACACGGTGAGACAGAGACACAGAGACACGGGGACACTCCTGGGGGAGAGACAGAGACACGGTGAGACAGAGACACAGAGACACGGGGACACTCCTGGGGGAGAGACAGAGACACGGTGAGACAGAGACACAGAGACACGGGGACACTCCTGGGGGAGAGACAGAGACACGGTGAGACAGAGACACAGAGACACTCCTGGGGGAGAGGCAGAGACACGGTGAGACAGAGACACGGAGACACGGTGAGACAGAGACACGGTGAGACAGAGACACGGTGAGACAGAGACACGGTGAGACAGAGACACGGGGACACTCCTGGGGGAGAGACAGAGACACGGTGAGACAGAGACACGGAGACACGCCTGGGGGAGAGACAGAGACACGGTGAGACAGACACAGAGACACTGTGAGACAGACACGGAGACACTCCTGGGGGAGAGACAGAGACACGGTGAGACAGAGACACGGTGAGACAGAGACACGGGGACACTCCTGGGGGAGAGACAGAGACACGGTGAGAGAGACACGGTGAGACAGACACAGAGACACGGTGAGACAGAGACACGGAGACACTACGCCTGGGGGAGAGACAGAGACACGGTGAGACAGAGACACGGTGAGACAGAGACACGGTGAGACAGACACCGTGAGACAGACACGGAGACACTCCTGGGGGAGAGGCAGAGACACAATGAGACAGAGACACGGTGAGACAGAGACACGGGGACACTACGCCTGGGGGAGAGACAGAGACACGGAGACACGGTGAGACAGAGACACGGTGAGACAGAGACACGGTGAGACAGAGACACGGTGAGACAGAGACACGGAGACACTCCTGGGGGAGAGGCAGAGACACGGTGAGACAGAGACACGGGGACACGGTGAGAGAGAGACACGGAGACACGGGGACACTCCTGGGGGAGAGGCAGAGACACGGTGAGACAGAGACACAGAGACAGAGACACGGGGACACTCCTGGAGGAGAGGCAGAGACACGGTGAGACAGACACGGTGAGACAGAGACACGGAGACACTCCTGGGGGAGAGGCAGAGACACGGTGAGACAGAGACACGGTGAGACAGAGACACGGGGACACTCCTGGGGGAGAGACAGAGACACGGTGAGACAGAGACACAGAGACACGGGGACACTACGCCTGGGGGAGAGACAGAGACACGGTGAGACAGAGACACGGAGACACTCCTGGGGGAGAGGCAGAGACACGGTGAGACAGAGACACAGAGACAGAGACACGGAGACACGGGGACACTCCTGGGGGAGAGACAGAGACACGGTGAGACAGAGACACAGAGACACGGGGACACTCCTGGGGGAGAGACAGAGACACGGTGAGACAGAGACACGGTGAGACAGAGACACAGAGACACGGGGACACTACTGGGGGAGAGGCAGAGACACGGTGAGACAGAGACACGGTGAGACAGAGACACGGTGAGACAGACACAGAGACACGGTGAGACAGAGACACGGAGACACTACGCCTGGGGGAGAGACAGAGACACGGTGAGACAGAGACACGGTGAGACAGAGACACGGTGAGACAGAGACACGGTGAGACAGAGACACGGAGACACGGTGAGACAGAGACACGGGGACACTCCTGGGGGAGAGACAGAGACACGGTGAGACAGAGACACGGTGAGACAGAGACACGGAGACACGGTGAGACAGACACGGAGACACTCCTGGGGGAGAGACAGAGACACGGTGAGACAGAGACACGGGGACACGCCTGGGGGAGAGACAGAGACACGGTGAGACAGAGACACGGTGAGACAGAGACACGGAGACACGGTGAGACAGAGACACGGGGACACTCCTGGGGGAGAGACAGAGACACGGTGAGACAGAGACACGGGGACACGCCTGGGGGAGAGACAGAGACACGGTGAGACAGAGACACGGGGACACTCCTGGGGGAGAGACAGAGACACGGTGAGACAGAGACACGGTGAGACACGGTGAGACAGAGACACGGTGAGACAGAGACACGGTGAGACAGAGACACGGGGACACTACGCCTGGGGGAGAGACAGAGACACGGTGAGACAGAGACACGGGGACACTACGCCTGGGGGAGAGACAGAGACACGGTGAGACAGAGACACAGAGACACGGCGAGACAGAGACACGGTGAGACAGAGACACAGAGACACGGGGACACGCCTGGGGGAGAGACAGAGACACGGTGAGACAGACACAGAGACACTACGCCTGGGGGAGAGACAGAGACACGGTGAGACAGAGACACGGTGAGACAGAGACACGGTGAGACAGAGACACGGTGAGACAGACACAGAGACACGGTGAGACAGACACAGAGACACTACGCCTGGGGGAGAGACAGAGACACGGTGAGACAGAGACACGGTGAGACAGAGACACGGTGAGACAGAGACACTGTGAGACAGACACAGAGACACGGTGAGACAGACACGGGGACACTACGCCTGGGGGAGAGACAGAGACACGGTGAGACAGAGACACGGTGAGACAGAGACACGGGGACACGGTGAGACAGAGACACGGGGACACGCCTGGGGGAGAGACAGAGACACGGTGAGACAGACACAGAGACACGGTGAGACAGAGACACGGAGACACGCCTGGGGGAGAGACACGGGGACACACGCCTGGGGGAGAGACAGAGACACGGTGAGACAGAGACACGGTGAGACAGAGACACGGTGAGACAGAGACACGGGGACATGCCTGGGGGAGAGACAGAGACACGGTGAGACAGAGACACGGGGACACACGCCTGGGGGAGAGACAGAGACACGGTGAGACAGAGACACGGTGAGACAGAGACACGGAGACACGCCTGGGGGAGACAGAGACACGGTGAGACAGAGACACCGTGAGACAGAGACACGGGGACACGCCTGGGGGAGAGACAGAGACACGGTGAGACAGAGACACGGTGAGACAGAGACACGGTGAGACGGTGAGACAGAGACACAGAGACACGGGGACACGCCTGGGGGAGAGACAGAGACACGGTGAGACAGACAGAGACACGGTGAGACAGAGACACGGGGACATGGTGAGACAGAGACACGGGGACACTACGCCTGGGGGAGAGACAGAGACACGGTGAGACAGAGACATGGTGAGACAGAGACACGGAGACACTCCTGGGGGAGAGGCAGAGACACGGTGAGACAGAGACACAGAGACACGGAGACACGGGGACACTCCTGGGGGAGAGACAGAGACACGGTGAGACAGAGACACGGTGAGACAGAGACACGGTGAGACAGAGACACGGTGAGACAGAGACACGGAGACACGGTGAGACAGACACGGAGACACTCCTGGGGGAGAGACAGAGACACGGTGAGACAGAGACATGGTGAGACAGAGACACGGTGAGACACGGTGAGACAGAGACACGGTGAGACAGAGACACGGTGAGACAGAGACACGGAGACACTACGCCTGGGGGAGAGACAGAGACACGGTGAGACAGAGACACGGGGACACTACGCCTGGGGGAGAGACAGAGACACGGTGAGACAGAGACACAGAGACACGGCGAGACAGAGACACGGTGAGACAGAGACACAGAGACACGGGGACACTCCTGGGGGAGAGACAGAGACACGGTGAGACAGAGACACGGTGAGACAGACACAGAGACACTACGCCTGGGGGAGAGACAGAGACACGGTGAGACAGAGACACGGTGAGACAGAGACACGGTGAGACAGACACAGAGACACTACGCCTGGGGGAGAGACAGAGACACGGTGAGACAGAGACACGGTGAGACAGAGACACGGTGAGACAGAGACACGGTGAGACAGAGACACGGTGAGACAGACACAGAGACACGGTGAGACAGAGACACGGGGACACTACGCCTGGGGGAGAGACAGAGACACGGTGAGACAGAGACACGGTGAGACAGAGACACGGTGAGACAGAGACACGGTGAGACAGAGACACGGGGACACGGTGAGACAGAGACACGGTGAGACAGAGACACGGGGACACGCCTGGGGGAGAGACAGAGACACGGTGAGACAGACACAGAGACACGGTGAGACAGACACGGTGAGACAGACACAGAGACACGGTGAGACAGAGACACGGAGACACGCCTGGGGGAGAGACACGGGGACACACGCCTGGGGGAGAGACAGAGACACGGTGAGACAGAGACACGGTGAGACAGAGACACGGTGAGACAGAGACACGGTGAGACAGAGACACGGGGACATGCCTGGGGGAGAGACAGAGACACGGTGAGACAGAGACACGGGGACACACGCCTGGGGGAGAGACAGAGACACGGTGAGACAGAGACACGGGGACACTACGCCTGGGGGAGAGACAGAGACACGGTGAGACAGAGACACGGTGAGACAGAGACACGGAGACACGGTGAGACAGACACGGTGAGACAGAGACACAGGGACACGCCTGGGGGAGAGGCAGAGACACGGTGAGACAGAGACACGGTGAGACAGAGACACGGTGAGACAGAGACACGGGGACATGGTGAGACAGAGACACGGGGACACTACGCCTGGGGGAGAGACAGAGACACGGTGAGACAGACACAGAGACACGGTGAGACAGAGACACGGAGACACGGTGAGACAGAGACACGGTGAGACAGAGACACGGGGACACGCCTGGGGGAGAGACAGAGACACGGTGAGACAGACACAGAGACACGGTGAGACAGAGACATGGGGACACGCCTGGGGGAGAGACAGAGACACGGTGAGACAGAGACACGGGGACACGCCTGGGGGAGAGACAGAGACACGGTGAGACAGAGACACGGTGAGACAGAGACACGCCTGGGGGAGAGACAGAGACACGGTGAGACAGAGACACGGAGACACGGTGAGACAGAGACACGGTGAGACAGAGACACAGAGACACGGGGACACGCCTGGGGGAGAGACAGAGACACGGTGAGACAGACACAGAGACACGGTGAGACAGAGACACGGAGACACGGTGAGACAGAGACACGGTGAGACAGAGACACGGGGACACGCCTGGGGGAGAGACAGAGACACAGTGAGACAGAGACACGGGGACACGCCTGGGGGAGAGACAGAGACACGGTGACACAGAGACACGGTGAGACAGAGACACGCCTGGGGGAGAGACAGAGACACGGTGAGACAGAGACACGGTGAGACAGAGACACAGAGACACGGGGACACGCCTGGGGGAGAGACAGAGACACGGTGAGACAGACAGAGACACTACGCCTGGGGGAGAGACAGAGACACGGTGAGACAGAGACACGGTGAGACAGAGACACGGAGACACGCCTGGGGGAGACAGAGACACGGTGAGACAGAGACACGGGGACACGCCTGGGGGAGAGACAGAGACACGGTGAGACAGAGACACGGTGAGACAGAGACACGGTGAGACGGTGAGACAGAGACACAGAGACACGGGGACACGCCTGGGGGAGAGACAGAGACACGGTGAGACAGACAGAGACACGGTGAGACAGAGACACGGGGACATGGTGAGACAGAGACACGGGGACACTACGCCTGGGGGAGAGACAGAGACACGGTGAGACAGAGACACGGGGACACGCCTGGGGGAGAGACAGAGACACGGTGAGACAGAGACACAGAGACACTACGCCTGGGGGAGAGACAGAGACACGGTGAGACAGAGACACGGAGACACTCCTGGGGGAGAGGCAGAGACACGGTGAGACAGAGACACAGAGACACGGAGACACGGGGACACTCCTGGGGGAGAGACAGAGACACGGTGAGACAGAGACACGGTGAGACAGAGACACGGTGAGACAGAGACACGGTGAGACAGAGACACGGAGACACGGTGAGACAGACACGGAGACACTCCTGGGGGAGAGACAGAGACACGGTGAGACAGAGACATGGTGAGACAGAGACACGGTGAGACACGGTGAGACAGAGACACGGTGAGACAGAGACACGGTGAGACAGAGACACGGAGACACTACACCTGGGGGAGAGACAGAGACACGGTGAGACAGAGACACGGGGACACTACGCCTGGGGGAGAGACAGAGACACGGTGAGACAGAGACACAGAGACACGGCGAGACAGAGACACGGTGAGACAGAGACACAGAGACACGGGGACACTCCTGGGGGAGAGACAGAGACACGGTGAGACAGAGACACGGTGAGACAGACACAGAGACACTACGCCTGGGGGAGAGACAGAGACACGGTGAGACAGAGACACGGTGAGACAGAGACACGGTGAGACAGAGACACGGTGAGACAGAGACACGGTGAGACAGAGACACGGTGAGACAGACACAGAGACACGGTGAGACAGAGACACGGGGACACTACGCCTGGGGGAGAGACAGAGACACGGTGAGACAGAGACACGGTGAGACAGAGACACGGTGAGACAGAGACACGGTGAGACAGAGACACGGGGACACGGTGAGACAGAGACACGGTGAGACAGAGACACGGGGACACGCCTGGGGGAGAGACAGAGACACGGTGAGACAGACACAGAGACACGGTGAGACAGACACGGTGAGACAGACACAGAGACACGGTGAGACAGAGACACGGAGACACGCCTGGGGGAGAGACACGGGGACACACGCCTGGGGGAGAGACAGAGACACGGTGAGACAGAGACACGGTGAGACAGAGACACGGTGAGACAGAGACACGGGGACATGCCTGGGGGAGAGACAGAGACACGGTGAGACAGAGACACGGGGACACACGCCTGGGGGAGAGACAGAGACACGGTGAGACAGAGACACGGGGACACTACGCCTGGGGGAGAGACAGAGACACGGTGAGACAGAGACACGGTGAGACAGAGACACGGAGACACGGGGAGACAGACACGGTGAGACAGAGACACAGGGACACGCCTGGGGGAGAGGCAGAGACACGGTGAGACAGAGACACGGTGAGACAGAGACACGGTGAGACAGAGACACGGGGACATGGTGAGACAGAGACACGGGGACACTACGCCTGGGGGAGAGACAGAGACACGGTGAGACAGACACAGAGACACGGTGAGACAGAGACACGGAGACACGGTGAGACAGAGACACGGTGAGACAGAGACACGGGGACACGCCTGGGGGAGAGACAGAGACACGGTGAGACAGACACAGAGACACGGTGAGACAGAGACACGGGGACACGCCTGGGGGAGAGACAGAGACACAGTGAGACAGAGACACGGGGACACGCCTGGGGGAGAGACAGAGACACGGTGACACAGAGACACGGTGAGACAGAGACACGCCTGGGGGAGAGACAGAGACACGGTGAGACAGAGACACGGTGAGACAGAGACACAGAGACACGGGGACACGCCTGGGGGAGAGACAGAGACACGGTGAGACAGACAGAGACACTACGCCTGGGGGAGAGACAGAGACACGGTGAGACAGAGACACGGTGAGACAGAGACACGGAGACACGCCTGGGGGAGACAGAGACACGGTGAGACAGAGACACCGTGAGACAGAGACACGGGGACACGCCTGGGGGAGAGACAGAGACACGGTGAGACAGAGACACGGAGACACGGTGAGACAGAGACACGGTGAGACAGAGACACAGAGACACGGGGACACGCCTGGGGGAGAGACAGAGACACGGTGAGACAGAGACACGGAGACACGGGGACACGCCTGGGGGAGAGACAGAGACACGGTGAGACAGAGACACGGTGAGACAGAGACACGGAGACACACCTGGGGGAGAGACAGAGACACGGTGAGACAGAGACACGGTGAGACAGAGACACGCCTGGGGGAGAGACAGAGACACGGTGAGACAGACACAGAGACACTACGCCTGGGGGAGAGACAGAGACACAGAGACACGTGAGAGAGACAGAGACACGTGAGAGACACAGAGACACGTGAGAGACACAGAGACACGTGAGAGAGACAGAGGCACAGTGAGACACACAGAGACACGTGAGAGAGACAGAGGCACAGTGAGACACACAGAGACACGTGAGAGAGACAGAGGCACAGTGAGAGACGCAGAGACACGTGAGAGACACAGAGACACGTGAGAGAGACAGAGACACGTGAGAGAGACAGAGACACGTGAGAGAGACAGAGACACGTGAGAGAGACAGAGGCACAGTGAGACACACAGAGACACGTGAGAGAGACAAGAGACATAGTGAGACACACAGACACACGTGAGAGAGACAAGAGACATAGTGAGACACACAGACACGTGAGAGAGACAGAGGCACAGTGAGAGAGACACAGAGACACGTGAGAGAGACAGAGGCACAGTGAGAGACACACAGACACGTGAGAGAGACACAGACACGTGAGAGAGACAGAGGCACAGTGAGAGACACACAGATACACGTGAGAGAGACAGAGGCACAGTGAGAGACACACAGAGACACGTGAGAGAGACAGAGGCACAGTGAGAGACGCAGAGACACGTGAGAGAGACAGAGGCACAGTGAGAGACAGAGATACGTGAGAGAGACAGAGGCACAGTGAGAGACACAGAGACACGTGAGAGAGACAAGGCACAGTGAGAGACACACAGAGACATGTGAGAGAGACAGAGGCACAGTGAGACACACAGAGACACGTGAGAGAGACAGAGGCACAGTGAGAGACACAGAGACACGTGAGAGAGACAGAGGCACAGTGAGAGACGCAGAGACACGTGAGAGACACAGAGACACGTGAGAGAGACAGAGACACGTGAGAGAGACAGAGACACGTGAGAGAGACAGAGGCACAGTGAGACACACAGAGACACGTGAGAGAGACAGAGGCACAGTGAAACACACAGAGACACGTGAGAGAGACAGAGGCACAGTGAGACACAGAGACACGTGAGAGAGACAGAGGCACAGTGAGACACACAGAGACACGTGAGAGAGACAGAGGCACAGTGAGACACACAGAGACACGTGAGAGAGACAGAGGCACAGTGAGACACACAGAGACACGTGAGAGAGACAGAGGCACAGTGAGACACACAGAGACACGTGAGAGACACAGACACACGTGAGAGAGACAAGAGACACAGTGAGACACACAGACACGTGAGAGAGACAGAGGCACAGTGAGAGAGACACAGAGACACGTGAGAGAGACAGAGGCACAGTGAGAGACACACAGACACGTGAGAGAGACAGAGGCACAGTGAGAGACACACAGATACACGTGAGAGAGACAGAGGCACAGTGAGAGACACACAGAGACACGTGAGAGAGACAGAGGCACAGTGAGAGACGCAGAGACACGTGAGACAGAGGCACAGTGAGAGACACAGAGATACGTGAGAGAGACAGAGGCACAGTGAGAGACACAGAGACACGTGAGAGAGACAAGGCACAGTGAGAGACACACAGAGACATGTGAGAGAGACAGAGGCACAGTGAGACACACAGAGACACGTGAGAGAGACAGAGGCACAGTGAGAGACACAGAGACACGTGAGAGAGACAGAGGCACAGTGAGAGACACAGAGATACGTGAGAGAGACAGAGGCACAGTGAGAGACGCAGAGACACGTGAGAGAGACAGAGGCACAGTGAGAGACACAGACACAGGTGAGAGAGACAAGAGACACAGTGAGAGACACAGAGACACGTGAGAGAGACAGAGGCACAGTGAGACACACAGAGACACGTGAGAGAGACAGAGGCACAGTGAGAGACACAGACACAGGTGAGAGAGACAAGAGACACAGTGAGACACACAGAGACACGTGAGAGAGACAGAGGCACAGTGAGACACACAGAGACACGTGAGAGAGACAGAGGCACAGCGAGAAACAGAGACACGTGAGAGAGACAGAGGCACAGTGAGAGACACAGAGACACGTGAGAGAGACAGAGGCACGGTGAGACACACAGAGACACGTGAGAGAGACAGAGGCACAGAGAGACACACAGAGACACGTGAGAGAGACAGAGGCACAGTGAGAGACACAGACACAGGTGAGAGAGACAAGAGACACAGTGAGACACACAGACACACGTGAGAGAGACAGAGGCACAGTGAGAGACACACAGAGACACGTGAGAGACACAGAGGCAGAGTGAGACACACAGAGACACGTGAGAGAGACAGAGGCACAGTGAGAGACACAGACACGGTGAGAGAGACAAGAGAAAGTGGGTTCAGTGTTGGAAGGCTCCAAGCACTAACCCCACACACACACACACAGACACACACACGGCCAGGCTCTCTCCGCTGCTAACCTGCATCTCCGTGGAGACTCTGGGGGGCTGGTGGGGGGCTTCCGGCCTCCATCTGCTCTGAGGGGGGGGAGGGGGGCGGCGAGGGGGAGGGGGGGAGAGGGTGGGGGGCACGCCGGGGAGACAAAGGCGGCCGGGTCCAGGTGCTTCCTGCGTTGGAGACGGCGGAACTCCTGCCTGATGCTGGCCACCAGTTGCTCTGTGAGAGGGGGGAGGGATGGAGGAGGGTGAGAGAGGGGATAGAGAGGGGAGATAGAGAGGGGGGATAGAGAGGGGAGATAGAGAGGGGGTATAGAGAGGGGGATAGAGAGGGGGGATAGAGAGGGGGGATAGAGAGGGGGGATAGAGAGGGGGGATAGAGAGGGGGGATAGAGAGGGGGGATAGAGAGAGAGGTCAGAGGGAGATCGAGGGATCAAGGAGGGATGAGAGGGACAGAGAGAAAGGGAGAGAGGGAGGGGTGGTAAGGGGGCAGGAGGAATACGGAGAGATGGGGAGAGGGAGAAAGGGAGAGAGGGAGGGGTGGTAAGGGGGAGATGGAGAGAGGGGGAGAGAGGGAGACATTAAATAGTGAAGGAGCCAGAGGACATCTCTGTCGCACCCCAAAGTGAACAGGGAATGGCTCCGACTCCCGGCCACGTAGCTTTACCCGGGCCTGCTCACCATCATGAAGCACAATCAGGGACTCCGAAAGTGCGAAGAACCACCTCGAATCCTGCCCTATTCATGGTACCACGTGCCGTGACCAGGTCAACAACAGCAGAGACGTTTTATTGCCAGAGATAGTAAAAACCTATTGTTGTATTTTGATAGTGGCAATGGAGGTCCCATGATGCAGCTTCTCATCCCAAGCTCCCAATGTCCCGATAGTTGGCATTGTCCTGGTGCTGTCCGCCTTTTGGCGTTATCATCTGGGGCTCACACTGCTGGAGACTTGGCTCTAAAGAAAGCTGTCTCTGGTGTGGACCAATCCGTTTCAAAGACAACTCATCGCCGTATACTGCCAGAGCACGGGCTTTGTTTGCACGTTCACCACAAGCACCGTGTGTAGTTGATGCAGACATGATTCCTTGCACAGTGTTTCAGGTGGTGTGTTAGCATCCTGACACAAGTGTTTTATTGCCAGAAAAGGTAAAACCTACTCTTAAGACCCGAGTCCTGTTGGAATTCCACAACACCTCTGCCGTAGCACACAATATGGCATCCGTGCAGGACATTGGGGCTCCGCAAGCCTCTGCTCAGCGCGTTGGCTGGCAAGAGGCGATGTTGAATAATCCTCGCCAGGACCACTCCCGGCATCACATTGAGGGAGATGCCCAGGGTAGTTGTTAAAAAGTCCGTGCGGTCCCCCTTCTTAAAGAGAGGGGACGCTATCGGGGCATCCTTCCACATGCAAATTAACACAGTTGGCTAAGTATGGGTGCAATAGAAATTCAACATAGACGCACATTCCAATCCTGTGGTCCAGACAGTGTAGGAGTGGGTGGGCGAATGGGTGGGTGAATGAGTGGGTGAATGAGTGGGTGAGGTGGGTGGTTGAGCGAGCCATGATGAACCTCTCCGTCTCTCTCCCTCCCTCACAGAGAGACCCACACAAACTTCAAGGTGTTCTGTTTTACCTGTGGCGAGATGGTTGACTAGGTGAGGGTGTTTGTGTGTCTTGTGTGTCTGTCTGTGTGTGTCTGTGTGTGTGTGTCCGGCAAAACAACCCCCTACCTCCTCGCGGTGCCGGACGGGCAACTCTGTCGTGGACAGTGCTGTGGGGGGAGATCCAATTTTGATTGGCTCCTCCCCTCATGGCATATGTGTCCACCACAGGGGCTAAACGGGGGCTCTGGACGGGTGCGAGGGGCTGGTAACCCCTTCACCTTCAATTAATTACCACGAAACCACGAGTTTGCTCTTGGAGTACCTGACCCTCTGCTCACGATCATTAAGGACCTTCATGATGGTGAGCGGGCCCGGGTAAAACTACGTGGCCGGGAGTCAGAGCCATTCCCTGTATACCTTGGGGTGCGACAGGGATGTCCTCTGGCTCCCACATTATTTAACATCTATTTTGACCACGTAGTTCGTGAAGCCTTCAATAGCTGTACCGGGGGAATCTCCATAAGGTACAGATATAATGGGAGGCTGATCGATGCCCGGGTGCGGTCAAGGGATGGCTCCCTATTGCTCAACCACGTTATGTATGCTGATGATTTGGTAACAGCTGCTCAGTCAGAGGACGAGTTGGAGACGCTGCTGCTGAGACTGGAGCGTGCCATCGGACACTCCACCCCCACAACTCCCGATCGGTGATGGGGCAGTTGTGGAGAGAGTGGAGAGTTTCCCATACCTGGGCAGTGTGCTTATGACTGGCTCCAGTTTAACAGCAGAGGTCTCACTCCGAATCAGTCGAACGGCAATATCTTTTCATCGGTTGCGTAACGCTGTGTGGAAGCTACCTGGTCTGTCGCTCCGCACTAAGCTTCAGGTCTTCTCGGCCACGGTCATTCCCTCCCTTCTCTACGCTTGCGAAACGTGGACCCCCCTAATGGAACATCTTCGCCGGTTAGAAACATTTAGGCTGGCCTGCCTACGATCCATCCTGGGTTTAACCAGACTGGATTGTGTGAGCTCACAAATCCTTGAAAGATCTGGGCAAGGTCCCATCGGTGAGCTCCTCCGGCGGGCAAGGCTGCGATGGCTGGGTCATGTAGCCCGCATGCCCAGCCACCGCATGCCGAAACAGCTTTTGTTCGGCCGGATTGAGGGGGCTAAGCGGGCGCGGCACGGGCTAGAGAAGAGATGGAGTGACGTGGTACAGGAGGACGTGGAGCTGAGTGGACTTGCTGATGACTGGTACCAGCGGTGTCAAGATCGGCCTCTGTGGAGGAGGCTCGTGAAGGATGCTACTGGGAGGTTGGAGGCAGTCGCCCTCCAACAACAACGGAGGGCGGAGGAGCGACGCTCAGAACAACGAGCGGAGCGCCGGGTGGCTAAAGCACAGCAGGTTGGCACAGTAGGGGGCACAGGTGGTGCACCAGCCAGTCATCTCAGTCAGTCGACCCGTGGCACCTGGGTATGCCCGGTGACCTCCTGCCAGCGGGCGTTCGACACTTCACGTGGCCTCAGGGTGCACATAGCCTGGCACAAGCGTCGTGGTGACGTCACCGCCACTTAGTGGCGAATGGCGGTTGTTGTTGTTGTGTGCGGGGAGCGGTAGTGTAGCGGTCAGCGCTACACTGCGCTATGAACCCGGCGACCCGGGTTCGATTCCCGCTCACGGCCAACACCCAGTGACGATTATCTGAACCGGTCCTGGGCCTCCCCTAGGTCGACTCAGCCTCAAATGAGTGACCTGGTGCGGTGTGTAAAAACATCGCCACTGGGGAGACAAAGGCGGTCGGGCGTGGTGCTGGCCACCCACCCACTCGTGTACCGTTACCGGCCTTCATAGGTGCTGCTCGCTAACAGCACTTGCCCCTACAGTCTGTTACAGGCTACACGGGGGACCTGTATCTGTGATCTGTGTGCGTGAGTAGGTTAACAAGTGGGTGGGAGAGTGGGGAAGATGTCACGGAGGGCGGTCTGCACACAAGACGCCATCCCTTACCCTCAGCATTATCACCCCGTGCCCCGATTGGACACCTGTGATAAAGAGCTTCACGGCTCATCGGATTTTTCCCACGATAACTCGGGATGGGATTCTCGGCAGAGATCATCTCTCCTCGTCCCCCAAGGTTCCGGATCGCCCCTCTGTGAGTGACTGTGGAGGAAGCCACTAACACAACCCCACCCATCACCACCACGTCAAGCACCACCACTAACACCACCACCACCACTAACACCACCCCACCCATCACCACCACGTCAAGCACCACCACTAACACCACCACCACCACTAACACAACCCCACCCATCACCACCACGTCAAGCACCACCACTAACACCACCCCACCCATCACCACCACTAACACCACCACTAACACCACCCCACCCATCACCACCACGTCAAGCACCACCACTAACACAACCCCACCCATCACCACCACGTCAAGCACCACCACTAACACCACCACTAACACCACCCCACCCATCACCACCACGTCAAGTACCACCATCACCACAACCACCACACCACCCATCACCACCACTAACACAACCCCACCCATCACCACCACGTCAAGCACCACCACTAACACCACCCATCACCACTAACACCACCCCACCCATCACCACCACTAACACCACCACGTCAAGCACCACCACTAACACCACCACTAACACCACCCCACCCATCACCACCACGTCAAGCACCACCACCATCACCACCCATCACCACCACTAACACCACCCCACCCATCACCACCACGTCAAGCACCACCACTAACACCACCACCATCACCACCACATCAAGCACAACCACCACACCACCCATCACCACCACCACCACTAACACCACCACCACTAACACCACCACCACATCAAGCACAGCCATTATCAAGCACCACCACTAACACCACCACCACCACATCAAGCACAGCCATCATCAAGCACCACCACTAACACCACCACCACTAACACCACCACCACTAACACCACCACCACATCAAGCACAGCCATTATCAAGCACCACCACTAACACCACCACCACCACATCAAGCACAGCCATCATCAAGCACCACCACTAACACCACCACCACTAACACCACCACCACTAACACCACCACCACATCAAGCACAGCCATTATCAAGCACCACCACTAACACCACCAAGAGGAGGAAGCCCTCCACAGCCAGTCACTCACAGAGCGGGGTGGCGACTTCCTCCTACATGTGTGGCACATCCAACACCATCATAACCGTGACAAGCACCACCATCCAAACTACCCCCCTCATCATCATCATCAGCAGCAGCAAGTGGCGGTGGCGACACCACGACGCCTGTGCCAGGCTAGGTGCACTCCGAGGCTGCTGGCAGGAGGAGGAGGTCGTCTCGGGACAGACCCAGCGGGTGCCATGCGGCGACTGAGTGAGATGAGCGGCTGATGCACCACCATCACCAGCTGTGGCAACTTGATAACGCTTTAGCCACCCCGGCGCTGCGCTCGTTGTTGTGAGCGTCGCTCCTCTCCGCCCTCCGTTGTTGCTGGAGGGCGACTGCCTCCAGCAACAGCAGCAGCGTCCTTCACGAGCCTCCTCCATCACCACAATCACCATCACCACAATCACCATCACAATCACCATCATCACCACAATCACCATCATCACCACAATCACCATCATCACCACAATCACCATCATCACCACAATCACCATCACCACCACAATCACCACCATCACCACCTCCACAATCAACATCACCACCATCATCAACTACCACCACCGTCATCATCACCACCACAATCAACATAACCACTCCCACCACCACCATAACAACCATCATCAAGCACCACCACTAACACCACCACATCAAGCACAGCCACATCAAGCTCCACCACTAACATCACCACCACCATCACCACCAAGTCAAGCACAACCACCACCCCACCCATCACCACCACTAACACCACCACCATCACAGCCACACCAAACACCACCACTAACACCACCACCATCACAGCCACATCAAGCACAACCACTAACACCACCACCACATCAAGCACCACCACTAACACCACCACATCAAGCACAGCCACATCAAGCACCGCCACTAACACCACCACCATCACAGCCACATCAAGCACAACCACTAACACCACCACCACATCAAGCACCACCACTAACATCACCACCACATCAAACACCACCACTAACACCACCACCACATCAAGCACCACCACTAACATCACCACCACATCAAACACCACCACTAACACCACCACTAACATCACCACCACATCAAGCACAGCCACATCAAACACCACCACTAACACCACCACTAACATCACCACCACGTCAAGCACCACCACTAACATCACCACCACGTCAAGCACCACCACTAACATCACCACCACTAACACCACCACTAACATCACCACCACATCAAACACCACCACTAACACCACCACTAACATCACCACCACGTCAAGCACCACCACTAACATCACCACCACGTCAAGCACCACCACTAACATCACCACCACTAACACCACCACTAACATCACCACCACATCAAACACCACCACTAACATCACCACCACATCAAACACCACCACTAACACCACCAATAACATCACCACCACATCAAGCACAACCACTAACATCACCACCACATCAAGCACAACCACTAACACCACCACTAACACCACCACCACATCAAGCACAGCCACATCAAGCACCACCACTAACACCACCACCCCACCCATCACCACCACCCATCACCACCACCCCACCCACCACCACCACCACCTCTCCTACCCGCAGTGACGCGAGGAGAAACCTCTGCAAAGGGCGAGGGATCCACGCTCAGATATCTCCTCATGGGAGAAGACGAATGATGGCGAGAGGCCGACGCCGCCGCCGCCGCCGCCGACGGCGTCGCAGAGGAGGGGGACGACGCCGATGGCTGCGCCGGGCCGAAACGACGGCGCTTGGGCGACTGCACGGGGTCGAGCGCCATCGCCCTTTTGAGGCTTAGGGTAGCGCCGCACGCCATCGCGGCGAGGGCGAGGGGCCGGAGGAGGTCGCGAGGGACGAGACGACGCCTCGGCGGAGGCTCGGGAGCGCCCGGGAGGCGAGGATGGCGGCGGATTGCGAACGGAGTTCCAGCGGCTGCGGCGAGGAGGAGATGGAGGGCTGATGGAGGAATGCGTTTCGGTGGGGTGGGTCTTCGCGGTGTACTTACGCGTTCTTCCGGAAGCGGAAGACATCTTCCGGAAGAGTGGGGGAGGGGAGTTTTTAGCATTGGGAGAATGGACGTTTGGTCTTCCGGAAGATTGTTTGCCGTTTTGGTGGCGGTCTTCGCGTAGGGAGGGCAGACTCATTCAACAAGGGTTGGCGGAATGGTGGTTGATCTTCCGGAAGATTGCTTCTGAAGTCACGATTCTCGTTTTGGCGGCAATCTTCCCGTCGGAAGGGCGGAGTCATTCAACATGGGGCTGGAATGACAGTTGATCTTCCGGAAGACGTCTTCTGGAAGAACCATATTGTGTTTTTTTTTGGTAGAGATCTTCCAGAAGACGGGGGCTTGGGCCTTCACATTCGGTGGGCGTGGGGGGTGGGGGGGAGTTGACGGTTGATCTTCCGGAAGACGTCTTCTGGAAGAACCAAATTGTGTGTTTTTGGTAGAGATCTTCCAGAAGAAGGGGGTTAGGGCCTTCACGTTCGGTGGGGGGTGTGGGGCCAGTTGACGGTTGATCTTCCGGAATGATTCCTTCCCGTTTCGGTGGCGGTCGTCGGTAGACTAAACAGAGATCTTCTGGAAGATGACCGAGGCGTGAGGAGTGACCTCGCACCACCTCAGACCGGCGCACTGCGACCTTGAGCCGTCCACCAGGGGTCGCTGCTCACGTGGGAGTCTCTCCCACGTTGTGGACACAGGAGGGGGGGCCGTCAAAGGGCCCCCCACAACAACAACAACAACAGCTGTAGCTGTAGCCACCAACGGACTGCGTTTTTATTTTATTTTAAACTGCCGCGCCCGGAGATCGGTTATGGGACTACTTTTTCTTGCCGGACTATTTCTCTTGGCTCAAGGATACAACGTGACTCTCACGGCCAGAGGTGAGAGGGCCGCGTTCACTGATTCCCACCATTGGCGGAGGTATTGGACGTTTAGGGCTATGGCCCTTCTGCAGGAGAGCGGGATGAGAACCGACGGTTCGGGGCGACGGAACTTCTGCGTGCACCGTGTGAATGAGTAGAGGAGTTGGTGAGTGGGTGGGTGAGTGAGTGGGTGAGTTAGTGGGTGAGTGAGTGGGTAGGTGAGTGGGTAGGTGAGTGAGTGGGTGAATGAGTGGGTGGGTGAATGAGTGGGTGAGTGGGTGGGTGAGTGAGTGAGTGAGTGGATGAGTGAGTAAGTGGGTGGGTGAGTGGGTGAATGAGTGAATGAGTGGATGAGTGAGTGAGTGGGTGAATGAGTGGGTGGGTGAATGAGTGGGTGAATGAGTGGGTGAGTGAGTGGGTGAATGAGTGGGTGGGTGAATGAGTGAGTGGGTGAATGAGTGAGTGAGTGGGTGAATGAGTCAGTGAGTGAGTGGGTGAATGAGTGAGTGGGTGAGTGAATGGGTAGGTTAGTGGGTGGTTGAGTGGGGAGGTGAGTGGGTAGGTTAGTGGGTAAGTTGATGGGTGAGTGAGTGGGTAGGTGAGTGAGTGGGTGAATGAGTGAGTGGGTGGGTGAATGAGTGAGTGAATGAGTGAGTGAGTGGGTGATTGAATGAGTGAATGAGTGAGTGGATGAGTGAGTGAATGAGTGAGTGAGTGAATGAGTGAGTGAATGAGTGAGTGGGTGAGTGAATGAGTGAATGAGTGAATGAATGAGTGAGTGAATGAGTGAGTGGGTGAGTGAATGAGTTAGTGAATGAGTGAGTGAATGAGTGAGTGAATGAGTGGGTGAGTGAGTGAATGAATGAGTGAGTGGTTGAGTGAATGAGTAAGTGAGTGAGTGAATAAGTGAGTGAATGAGTGAGTGGGTGAATGAGTGAGTGAATGAGTGAATGAATAAGTGAATGAGTGAGTGAATGCATGAGTGAGTGAATGAGTGGGTGAGTGAATGAGTGAGTGAATGGTGAGTGAATGAGTGAGTGCATGAATGAGTGAGTGGGTGAGTGAATGAGTGAGTGAATGAGTGAATGGGTGAGTGAATGAGTGAGTGAATGAGTGAGTGAGTGAATGAGTGAGTAAATGAGTGAGTGAATGAGTGAGTGGGTGAGTGAGTGAATGAGTGAATGAGTGAGTGGGTGAGTGAGTGAGTGGATGAATGAGTGGGTGGGTGAATGAGTGGGAATGAGTGGGTGAGTGAGTGGGTGAATGAGTGGGTGAATGAGTGAGTGGGTGAATGAGTGAGTGGGTGAATGAGTCAGTGAGTGGGTGAATGAGTCAGTGAGTGAGTGGGTGAATGAGTGAGTGGGTGAGTGAGTGAATGGGTAGGTTAGTGGGTGGTTGAGTGGGGAGGTGAGTGGGTAGGTTAGTGGGTAAGTTGATGGGTGAGTGAGTAAGTTGATGGGTGAGTGAGTGGGTGGGTGAATGAGTGAGTGAATGAATGAGTGAGTGAATGAGTGAGTGAGTGAATGAGTGAGTGAATTAGTGAGTGAATGAATGAGTGAGTGAATGAGTGAATGAATGAATTAGTGGTGGGTGAGTGAATGGGTGGGTGAATGAATGAGTGAGTGAATGAATGAGTGGGTGAGTGAGTGAATGAGTGGTGAGTGTGTGAATGAGTGAATGAATGGGTGAGTGAATGAGTGAGTAAATGAGTGAGTGAATGAGTGAGTAAATGAGTGAGTGAATGAATGAGTGAATGAGTGAGTAAATGAGTGGCTGAGTGAGTGAGTGAATGAGTGAGTAAATGAGTGAGTGGGTGAGTGAGTGAATGAGTGAATGAGTGAGTGAATGAGTGAGTGGGTGAGTGAATGAGCGAGTGAATGAGTGAGTGAATGACTGAATGAGTGATTGAGTGAATGAGTGAGTGAATGAACGAGTGAATAAATGAGTGAGTGAATGAGTGAGTGGGTGAATGAATGAGAGTGAATGAGTGAATGAATGAGTGAATGAATGAGCGAATGAATGAGTGAGTGAATGAGTAAGTGAATGAATGAGTGAATGAGTGAGTGGGTGAGTGCAATGGCGGAGCAAGGATTTTCAGGTAGGGGCGGCAACCCCTCCAGCAAGTAGTCACCCTCTGTAGTCACCCCCTGTAGTCACCCCCTGTAGTCACCCCTTGTAGTCACCCTCTGTAGTCACCCCCTGTAGTCACCCCCTGTGAGTGTCTGCTGAGACTGTAACAAGTAGTCACCCCCTGTAGTCACCCCTGTGAGTGTCTGCTGAGACTGTAACAAGTGGTCACCCCCTGTAGTCACCCCCTGTGAGTGTCTGCTGAGACTGTAACAAGTAGTCACCCTCTGTAGTCACCCCCTGTGAGTGTCTGTTGAGACTGTAACAAGTAGTCACCCCCTGTAGTCACCCTCTGTGAGTGTCTGCTGAGACTGTAACAAGTTGTCACCCCCTGTAGTCACCCCCTGTGAGTGTCTGCTGAGACTGTAACAAGTAGTCACCCTCTGTAGTCACCCCCCTGTGAGTGTCTGCTGAGACTGTAACAAGTAGTCACCCCCTGTAGTCACCCCCTGTGAGTGTCTGCTGAGACTGTAACAAGTAGTCACCCCCTGTAGTCACCCCCTGTGAGTGTCTGCTGAGACTGTAACAAGTAGTCACCCCCTGTAGTCACCCCATGTAGTCACCCCCTGTAGTCACCCCCTGTGAGTGTCTGCTGAGACTGTACCAAGTAGTCACCCCCTGTAGTCACCCCCTGTGAGTGTCTGCTGAGACTGTAACAAGTAGTCACCCTTTGTAGTCACCCCCTGTGAGTGTCTGCTGAGACTGTAACAAGTAGTCACCCCCTGTGAGTGCTGAGACTGTAACAAGTAGTCACCCCCTGTAGTCACCCCCTGTGAGTGTCTGCTAAGACTGTAACAAGTAGTCACCCTCTGTAGTCACCCCCTGTGAGTGGCTGCTGAGACTGTAACAAGTAGTCACCCCCTGTAGTCACCCCCTGTAGTCACCCCCTGTAGTCACCCCCTGTGAGTGTCTGCTGAGACTGTAACAAGTAGTCACCCTCTGTAGTCACCCCCTGTGAGTGTCTGCTGAGACTGTAACAAGTAGTCACCCCCTGTAGTCACCCCCTGTGAGTGTCTGCTGAGACTGTAACAAGTGGTCACCCCCTGTAGTCACCCCCTGTGAGTGTCTGCTGAGACTGTAACAAGTAGTCACCCTCTGTAGTCACCCCCTGTGAGTGTCTGTTGAGACTGTAACAAGTAGTCACCCCCTGTAGTCACCCTTTGTGAGTGTCTGCTGAGACTGTAACAAGTTGTCACCCCCTGTAGTCACCCCCTGTGAGTGTCTGCTGAGACTGTAACAAGTAGTCACCCTCTGTAGTCACCCCCTGTGAGTGTCTGCTGAGACTGTAACAAGTAGTCACCCCCTGTAGTCACCCCCTGTGAGTGTCTGCTGAGACTGTAACAAGTAGTCACCCTCTGTAGTCACCCCCTGTGAGTGTCTGCTGAGACTGTAACAAGTAGTCACCCCCTGTAGTCACCCCCTGTGAGTGTCTGCTGAGACTGTAACAAGTAGTCACCCCCTGTAGTCACCCCCTGTGAGTGTCTGCTGAGACTGTAACAAGTAGTCACCCCCTGTAGTCACCCCATGTAGTCACCCCCTGTAGTCACCCCCTGTGAGTGTCTGCTGAGACTGTACCAAGTAGTCACCCCCTGTAGTCACCCCCTGTGAGTGTCTGCTGAGACTGTAAAAAGTAGTCACCCCCTGTGAGTGTCTGCTGAGACTGTAACAAGTAGTCACCCCCTGTAGTCACCCCCTGTGAGTGTCTGCTAAGACTGTAACAAGTAGTCACCCTCTGTAGTCACCCCCTGTGAGTGGCTGCTGAGACTGTAACAAGTAGTCACCCCCTGTAGTCACCCCCTGTAGTCACCCCCTGTAGTCACCCCCTGTGAGTGTCTGCTGAGACTGTAACAAGTAGTCACCCTCTGTAGTCACCCCCTGTGAGTGTCTGCTGAGACTGTAACAAGTAGTCACCCCCTGTAGTCACCCCCTGTGAGTGTCTGCTGAGACTGTAACAAGTAGTCACCCCCTGTAGTCACCCCCTGTGAGTGTCTGCTGAGACCGTAACAAGTAGTCACCCTCTGTAGTCACCCCCTGTGAGTCCCTGCTGAGACTGTAACAAGTAGTCACCCTCTGTAGTCACCCCCTGTGAGTGTCTGCTGAGACCGTAACAAGTAGTCACCCTCTGTAGTCACCCCCTGTGAGTGTCTGCTGAGACTGTAACAAGTAGTCACCCTCTGTAGTCACCCCCTGTGAGTGTCTGCTGAGACCGTAACAAGTAGTCACCCTCTGTAGTCACCCCCTGTAGTCACCCCCTGTGAGTGTCTGCTGAGACTGTAACAAGTAGTCACCCCTGTAGTCACCCCCTGTGAGTGTCTGCTGAGACTGTAACAAGTAGTCACCCTCTGTAGTCACCCCCTGTGAGTGTCTGCTGTGACTGTAACAAGTAGTCACCCCCTGTAGTCACCCCCTGTGAGTGTCTGCTGAGACTGTAACAAGTAGTCACCCTCTGTAGTCACCCCCTGTGAGTGTCTGTTGAGACTGTAACAAGTAGTCACCCTCTGTAGTCACCCCCTGTGAGTGTCTGCTGAGACTGTAACAAGTAGTCACCCTCTGTAGTCACCCCCTGTGAGTGTCTGCTGAGACTGTAACAAGTAGTCACCCCCTGTAGTCACCCCCTGTGAGTGTCTGCTGAGACTGTAACAAGTAGTCACCCCCTGTAGTCACCCCTTGTGAGTACTTGCTGAGACTGTAACAAGTAGTCACCCCCTGTAGTCACCCCCTGTGAGTGCCTGCTGAGACTGTAACAAGTAGTCACCCCTGTAGTCACCCCCTGTGAGTGTCTGCTGAGACTGTAACAAGTAGTCACCCCCTGTAGTCACCCCCTGTGAGTGTCGGCTGAGACTGTAACAAGTAGTCACCCTCTGTAGTCACCCCCTGTGAGTGCCTGCTGAGACTGTAACAAGTAGTCACCCCCTGTAGTCACCCCCTGTGAGTGTCTGCTGAGACTGTAACAAGTAGTCACCCCCTGTAGTCACCCCCTGTGAGTGTCTGCTGAGACTGTAACAAGTAGTCACCCCCTGTAGTCACCCCCTGTGAGTGTCTGCTGAGACTGTAACAAGTAGTCACCCCCTGTAGTCACCCCCTGTGAGTGCCTGCTGAGACTGTAACAAGTAGTCACCCTCTGTAGTCACCCCCTGTAGTCACCCCCTGTAGTCACCCCCTGTAGTCACCCCCCCCCACTGACTCCGTAAGTGGATGAGTGGATAGGTTAGTGGGTGGGTGGTGAGTGAGTGCGTGGTGAGTGGTGAGTGGGTGGGTGGTAATTGAGTGGGTGGTGAGTGGTGAGTGAGTGGGTGGGTGAGTGGGTGGGTGGTGATTGGTGAGTGAGTGGGTGGGTGGTGAGTGAGTGCGTGGTGAGTGAGTGGGTGGGTGAGTGAGTGGGTGGGTGGTATTGAGTGGGTGGTGAGTGGTGAGTGAGTGGGTGGGTGGTGAGTGGGTGGTGAGTGGTGAGCGAGTGGGTGGGTGAGTGGGTGGGTGGTGAGTGGTGAGTGCGTGGGTGGGTGGTGAGTGGGTGGGTGAGTGAGTGGTGAGTGGGTGGGTGGGTGGTGAGTGAGTGAGTGGGTGAGTATGTGGGTGGGTGGTGAGTGAGTGAATGGGTGAGTATGTGGGTGGGTGGTGAGTGAGTGGGTGGTGAGTGAGTGGGTGGGTGGTGAGTGAGTGGGTGGGTGAGTGGTGAGTGAGTGGGTGGTGAGTGAGTGAGTGGGTGAGTGAGTGGGTGGGTGGTGAGTGAGTGGGTGAGTATGTGGGTGGGCGGTGAGTGAGTGAGTGGGTGAGTATGTGGGTGGGTGGTGAGTGAGTGGGTGGGTGAGTGAATGGGTATGGGGGTTAGTGAGTGGGTAGGTTAATGAGTGAATTAATAGGTAAGTGGGTAGCTGAGTGCGAGTGTCCCGTGAAAAAGGTTAATTGCCCGAACCGTCGCCTACCCTATATTTTGTGATGAACCACGCGATAGGAGGGTCCATTGGGGTCCCTGGGCCATGATGAACCTCTCTGTCTCTCTCCCTTGCTCACAGAGAGACCCACACAAGCTTCAAGGTGTTCTGTTACCTGTGGTGAGTGGGGGGGGGTGAGGGGATTAGTGTGTGGATGGTTAAGTGGGTGAGTGAGTGGCTGAATGAGTGGATGTGTGAGTGGGTGAGTGTCTGTGTGAGTGTGTTGATGAGTGAGTGAGTTGATGAGTGAGTGAGTGGCTGAATGAGTGTCTGTGTGAGTGTGTTGATGAGTCAGTGAGTTGATGAGTGAGTGAGTGGCTGAATGAGTGGCTGTGTGAGTGGGTGAGTGTCTGTGTGAGTGTATTGATGAGTGAGTGTGTTGATGAGTGAGTGGGTGAGTGGCTGTGTGAGTGTGTTGTTGAGTGAGTGAGTTGATGAGTGAGTGAGTTGATGAATGAGTGGCTGTGTGAGTGAGTTGATGAGTGAGTGAGTTGATGAGTGAGTGTCTGTGTGAGTGTGTTGATGAGTGAGTGAGTGTGTTGATGAGTGAGTGAGTTGATGAGTGAGTGAGTTGATGAATGAGTGGCTGTGTGAGTGAGTGTCTGTGTGAGTGTGTTGATGAGTGAGTGAGTTGATGAGTGAGTGGGTGAGTGAGTGGCTAAATGAGTGTCTGTGTGAGTGGGTGATTGTTTGTGTGAGTGAGTTGTTGAGTGAGTGGGTTGATGAGTGAGTGAGTGGCTGAATGAGTGGCTGTGTGAGTGTGTTGATGAGTGAGTGGGTGAGTGAGTGGCTGTTTAAGTGAGTGGCTGAGTGGGTGGCTGTGTGAGTTGATGATTCAGTGGGTGAGTGGCTGAATGAGTGTGTTGATGAGTGAGTGAGTTGATGAGTGAGTTGATGAGTGAGTGAGTGGCTGTTTAGGTGAGTGGCTGTTTAAGTGAGTGGCTGAGTGGGTGGCTGTGTGAGTTGATGATTCAGTGAGTGAGTTGATGAGTGAGTGAGTTGATGAGTGAGTGAGTTGATTAGTGAGTGAGTGGCTGTTTAAGTGAGTGGCTGAGTGAGTGTCTGTGTGAGTGTGTTGATGAGTGAGTGAGTTGATGAGTGAGTAAGTGGCTGTTTAAGTGAGTGGTTGTTTAAGTGAGTGGCTGAGTGGGTGGCTGTGTGAGTTGATGATTCAGTGAGTGAGTTATTGTCTCCCCCTGTAGGGCCGGGCCTGGCTGTACGATATTTTTCCCAAGGCTGCCCGGCCTACAAGCGGCGTTGTTTGGCCTCCATCCAGCCGTGCACTGCACCACAGCGACACTGCGGCTGTGAGTACTTCTCACCCCCCACAGTGTGTGGGTGGGTGGGTGAGTTAGTGGGTGGGTGGGTGGGTGAGTTAGTGGGTGGGTGAGTTAGTGGGTGAGTTAGTGGGTGGGTGGGTGAGTTAGTGGGTGGGTGGGTGAGTTAGTGGGTGAGTGGGTGAGTTAGTGGGTGGGTGGGTGAGTTAGTGAGTGAGTGGGTGAATTAGTGGGTGGGTGAGTTAGTGAGTGAGTGGGTGAATTAGTGGGTGGGTGGGTGAGTTAGTGAGTGAGTGGGTGAATTAGTGGGTGGGTGGGTGAGTTAGTGAGTGAGTGGGTGAATTAGTGGGTGGGTGAGTTAGTGAGTGAGTGTTTTAATTAGTGGGTGGGTGGGCGAGTTAGTGAGTGAGTGAATTAGTGGGTGGGTGGGCGAGTTAGTGAGTGAGTGAGTGAATTAGTGGGTAGGTGAGTTAGTGAGTGAGTGTTTTAATTAGTGGGTGGGCGAGTTAGTGAGTGAGTGAGTGAATTAGTGGGTGGGTGGGCGAGTTAGTGAGTGAGTGGGTTAATTAGTGGGTGGGTGAGTTAGTGAGTGAGTGGATGAGTGAGTGGGTGGGTGAGTGAGGGAGTGAGTGAATTAGTGGGTGGGTGAGTTAGTGAGTGAGTGGATGAGTGGGTGGGTGGGTGAGTGAGGGAGTGAGTGAATTAGTGGGTGGGTGAGTTAGTGAGTGAGTGGATGAGTGAGTGGGTGGGTGAGTGAGGGAGTGAGTTCGTGTCTCTGTCTCTCAGGGGGAGAGACAAAGAGGGTGAGGGGAGGTGGGGAGCTTCGCTGCCTCTCAGCTCAACCAGTGAGCAGTTTCACCTTCACCTGGAGGAGGATGAGGGCTGAGGTGAGCGGGTGAGTGGGTGGGTGAGTGGGTGGGTGAGTGGGTGGGTGAGTGAGTGGGTGGGTGAGTGGGTGGGTGAGTGGGTGGGTGAGTGAGTGGGTGGGTGAGTGGGTGGGTGAGTGAGTGGGTGAGTGAGTGGGTGAGTGAGTGAGTGGGTGAGTGGGTGGGTGAGTGAGTGGGTGAGTGAGTAGGTGGGTGAGTGGGTGGGTGAGTGAGTGGGTGAGTGAGTGGGTGGGTGAGTGAGTGAGTGGGTGAGTGGGTGGGTGAGTGAGTGGGTGAGTGAGTAGGTGGGTGAGTGGGTGGGTGAGTGAGTGAGTGGGTGGTGAGTGAGTGAGTGAGTGGGTGAGTGAGTGAGTGGGTGGTGAGTGGGTGAGTGAGTGAGTGAGTGGGTGGTGAGTGAGTGAGTGGGTGAGTGAGTGAGTGGGTGGTGAGTGAGTGAGTGAGTGGGTGAGTGAGTGAGTGGGTGGTGAGTGAGTGAGTGGGTGGTGAGTGGGTGAGTGAGTGAGTGAGTGGTGAGTGAGTGGGTGGTGAGTGAGTGAGTGAGTGGGTGAGTGAGTGAGTGGGTGGTGAGTGAGTGAGTGAGTGGGTGAGTGAGTGAGTGGGTGGTGAGTGAGTGAGTGGGTGAGTGAGTGGGTGAGTGGGTGTGTGAGTGAGTGAGTGAGTGGTGAGTGAGTGGTGAGTGAGTGGTGAGTGGGTGGTGAGTGAGTGAGTGAGTGGATGGGTGAGTGAATGAGTGAGTGGGTGGTGAGTGGGTGGGTGGTGAGTGAGTTGGTGGTGAGTGGGTGAGTGAGTGAGTGAGTGGTGAGTGGGTGGTGAGTGAGTGAGTGAGTGGATGGGTGAGTGAATGAGTGAGTGGGTGGTGAGTGGGTGGGTGGTGAGTGAGTTGGTGGTGAGTGGGTGAGTGAGTGAGTGAGTGGTGAGTGGGTGGTGAGTGAGTGAGTGAGTGGATGGGTGAGTGAATGAGTGAGTGGGTGGTGAGTGGGTGGGTGGTGAGTGAGTGGGTGGTGAGTGGGTGGGTGGTGAGTGAGTTGGTGGTGAGTGGGTGAGTGAGTGAGTGAGTGGTGAGTGAGTGAGTGAGTGGGTGGTGAGTGAGTGAGTGGGTGGTGAGTGGGTGGTGAGTGGGTGGTGAGTGGGTGGTGAGTGAGTGGTGAGTGAGTGGTGAGTGAGTGGGTGAGTGAGTGAGTGAGTGGTGAGTCGGTGGTGAGTGTAAACTCTCCCTCGCCTGTCTCTCCCGACCCTCGTCAGTGGCGTCCCGCAGAGCCTCCCACCCCTCAGGAGTACCCCGAGACCCTGGCTCACTCGGGAGGCGCCATGCCCACAGAGGAGGCTGGGATGGGAGTCGTACTTCAGTGTGACACCTCCAGGAAAGGGAGCGAGGGGGAGATGCAGGGGGTGTACGTGGGATCGATAGCGTACTACATAGCGGGTGAGTCGCTCACTCACTCACTCACTCACCCACACACTCATTCACTCACCAACCCACTCACTCACCAACCCACTCACTCATTCACTCACCAACACACTCATTCACTCACCCACACACTCATTCACTCACCCACACACTCATTCACTCACCAACACACTCATTCACTCACCCACACACTCATTCACTCACCCACTCACTCACCCACTCACTCACCCACTCACTCACTCACTCACCCACCTACTCACTCACCCACTCACCCACCCACCCACTCATTCACTCCACTCACTCACCCACTCATTCACTCACCCACTCACTCATTCACTCACCCACTCACTCACTCACTCACCCACTTACTCACTCACCCACTCACCCACCCACCCACTCATTCACTCACTCATTCACCTACTCACTCACCCACTCACCCACCTACTCACCCACGTACTCACTCACCCACTCACTCACCCACACATCCACTCACATACCTACTCACTCACCCACTCACCCACCTACTCACACACCTACTCACACACCCACACATCCACCCACTCACTCACTCACTCACCCATCCACTCACTCAACAAAGACAAAGATCCCCCATATAGCCTTAACAGACTGTAGGGGCAAGTGCTGTTAGCGAGCACCTATGAAGGCCGGAACGGTACACGAGGGGGTGGGTGGCCAGCACCACGCCCGACCGCCTTTGTCTCCCTAGTGGCGATGTTTACACACCACACCAGGTACTCATTTGAGGCTGAGTCGACCTAGGGGAGGCCCGGGACCGGTTCAGATAATCGTCACTGGTGTTGGCCATGAGCGGGAATCGAACCCGGGTCGCCAGGTTCATAGCGCAGCGCGCTAACCGCTACACTATCGCTCCCCACATCCACTCACTCACTCACTCACCCACCCACCCACCCACTCACTCACTCACCCACCCACCCACCCACACTTATTCTTCTTTCTGGGGTCCCTCGTAGTCGATTGATTCCCCTACAGATGTCACTTGTCCGAGTTGTGAGGTGTGCCAGAGGTGGCTGAGCAGGCCGATCCGTGACTTACAGACCTTGACGCCGTGTGGGGGCAGGGATGGTTCGTCCTGGAGCTCCCACTCGTCCTTGTCTCTGCCTCTGGCGTGGGTACTTTTCGGCGTGCTCTTTTCCCGGCTGTCAGCTCTCTCGATTCGGCCTCAAAATATTGAGTTTCCTTGTTGATCTTGGCCCTCCATGATGGTCTACCAAGGGCATCGATTTCCCAGTTTGTTTGAGGTCTACACGTGGCTTCGCTTGAGGGGCGTTTTGAGGTTGTCACGGAGATGCTTATTTTGACCCTCAGGAGTTTGGCATCCATCCCTGAGCTGGGAGTAAAAGATTTGCTTTCGGAAGCCTCGAGTCATTAATCCTCACGAGGTGACCTGCCCATCTGAGATGGTCCTTCGTGAGGGTGGCTTCTGTAGTGGATGAGTTGGATCACTCCGGGACACTGATGTTAGTTTGTTTTCCTTCCCAGCTGATGTTTAGCATTTTCCCGAGGCAGCGTTGATGACACTTCTGTACTGTTCGGTTCTTTCGGTGAAGTCGTCACGTAGGTAGGAAAATCATAAGACAATAAATCATTTTCTTTGGTTCTTTCGGTAAAGTCACGTAAACTACCCTTTTTGGATGTCTTAATTAAAAGGAGACATGATGGTTCAATGAGCCACTCTGTCTACAGGAAAGCCACCCATACAGATGCTTACTTGAAACCGGATTTCCACCACCATCCATCCCAGAAGAACTCCCTCATCAAGACTCTATACCATAGAGCCCAATGCATTTCCGACCAGGAACACATTACCAGTGAACTCAAGCACGTACACCAGGCTCTCAGGGCTAATGGTTACTCCGACTACACAATCCGCAAAGCCATCACTCCAGTCATGAAGAAGGATTCTCTTGTGGAGCCACTCAAAACCATCACCTTACCCTACATTGCAGGGGTCACTAAAAAGATCTCCAAAATCCCGAATAAACACAAGATCCAGGTCCGATTCAACACAATACATAAAATCCGTGATCTAGTTCCATCTGTAAAAGATGCTGTTCCAGACATACAGTACTCGGGCGTTTACAAACTAAAGTGCCTCTGTGGTAGTAGCTACATTGGAGAAACCAAACGACATATCTCGGACTGCATCCGTGAACATAAAGCAGACTTGAAACACGGTAGGACGAACTCCTCTGCCGTGGCAGATCACTGTTATAATTCAGTGGGCTCACATGACATTGACTTCTCCAAGACGGAGGTTCTTTGCAAACCAACCGGCTACCATGAGAGATTCGTTCATGAGGCCATTCACATATACAAGCACAGAGACAATTTCAACCGAGAAGATGGATTCTGGCTTAGTAACCATTGGAAAGATGTTTTAAACCATTTGCGTTCTTAATTAATTGTATTTTACGATGACCTTCAGACCGCAGCTCTTTCACCAGCATTGACTCTTAATACCTCTCAGACCACGGTTAATGGTATGGTTTACAACATGAAGTATAATAGCGCCTCGCAGCTGTCTCTCTCCCCCTCCTCTGTTCCGACCTTGGATGAACTCGTCCGTCTGAACGGGGCCCGTAGCTATCTGTGTTGCTAAAGTTGAGGGTAAGAATCCACCCATTTTTTCGCCATATAGCATTGTGATATATAACGACTTATTGTTGGTAGCTTAGCTGATTGGAGAATATAGAGTTTATTGATAACATGAAGGTAATTTATATTTTAGTTTTTTATTGGTTCACTATATAGTATTCATTATACATTGTATTGTATACCCAGTTACTGTGAATAGCTCAGATGTGTAGACCTTGACTTCAACATAGCCATTTCTGTGACCAGTCACTAGCTAATCACTCAGTTATTTAAATGCTAAATTCGCCTAGTTATTTCAATGCTAAATTCTCCTGTTTGATTTGTACTAGGTGCCTCGGTGAATGTATACGCTCTGACTTTAAACATAGCTATTTCTGTGACCAGTTACAAGCTAATCACTCAGCTATTTCAATGCTAAATTCTATGCTAATTCCTTTGTCAAGGGGTGCCTCTGCGGATGTGTATGCTTTAACTTAGCTATTTCAATGCTAAATTCGATGCTAATTCCTTTGTCAAGGGGTGCCTCTGCGGATGTGTATGCTTTAACTTTAACATAGCCATTTCTGTGACCAGTCACAAGCTAATCACTCGGCCATTTCAATGCTAAATGATATGCTAATTCCTTTGTCAAGGCGCTTTGTTTCTTCTGACACAGCTTAAAGGTCGTGATCTGAACGTGGCTTTTTTCACTCCAGCGCTATCCTACCAGACAGTCTCGTCCCTTCACCTGATGAAGGCCGCTTGTGTTGTGGCCGAAACGTCGTGAGAATATTATTGTGTTATTTTATTTTATCAATTTATTATTTTATTCTCATTCTACGTAACTTTACCGAAAAAACCAAAGAAGATGAATCCTTGCAGTCACGAAAGCTTTAAATCGAAAAATAAATAATTTATCACGACGTTTCGAACGCAACGCATGCGGTCGTCCTCGGGCGAAAAAAATAGCGTGGATTCCTGCAGTGACGAGAGCTTCAAATCAAGATTGACATGTATGTGTTTGCGATAAGCGTTTCAGCTTTCTGCACCGTCTAACAGGATAGGAATTCTCTTGATCTGAAGCTTTCGTGACTGCAGGAATCCACGCTCTTTGGCTCTTTCGGTAAAGTCGGCACGTAGGTAGAAAATAAAATAAATCACGACGTTTCGGGCGAAACACGACAACCTTCCGTCATCAGGATAGGAATGATCGCAGCATTATAAACAACCACTTTGGTCTCGGTGGTCTACATCATCAGCTAAGACATTGCTGGAGAGATGGCTGCCCAGGTATGGGAAACTGGGAAGGTGTTCCGGTCTTGCGTTGTTGGTAGCGCGTCTTAGGCGGTGGTAGGTGTGCTTCTGGAGCTTGGTGGAAGATGCTCTTTGTTTTGCTGGTGTTGAATGTTGACCCATCCTGCTGTAAGCTTCTGTAAAGATGTTGAAGGTGGCATGAGGGTAGCTTCTGAGCAGGCACTGACTTGGGCATCATTAGCATATTGGAATTCAACAGCCGATGCGATTGAGGTTTTCGACTTGGCTCTGAAGTGGCTGATGTTGAATATGATCCCCTCTGTCCTATATGTGATTTGTGTGCCTCTATGGAGTCTGCTCTCTGTCAGGTGAAGAATTCCCCGCCAGGAAGATGGAGGAAAGAGTTGGCGCAATAGGGCAGCCCTTTGCTTCACACCGGCCCTTACTTCGCTTGGCTCTGAGGTTTCACCACTCGAGAGGATGACAGCCTTCATCCCGTCATGCAGAAGACGGGGGGCAGCCTTATCTTAGAAGGATTCTCTATCGTGATTCACGATTAACAGAGTCGACAGCTTTAGTCAGATGGAAGAGTGCCACGTCCAATGGTAGTCTCTGCTCCTGGCACTACCCTTGGGTTTGACGGCCTGAGAAGATTCTCCCAGAAGTTTCCTGCCCGATCGGAAGCCATTCTGGGGTTCAGGAGGGAGTTTTTCAGCAAGGGGTGGAAGTCTGCTTAGTAGGATTCTTGAAAGTATTTCGCCAACGGTGACAAGAAGAGAGATTCCTCTGTGGTTGCCACAGTCTGACTTGTCACCCGTTCTCGAAGATGCTGACAATGATGGCATCTTTCGATTTAAAGCTTTCGTGACTGCAAGGATTCATCTTCTTTGGTTCTTTCGGTGAAGTCACCACGTAGAATGAGAATAAAATAATAAATTGGCAAAATAACACAATAATATTCTCACGACGTTTCGGCCACAACACAAGCGGCCTTCATCAGGTGAAGGGACGAGAGAGACTGTCCCTTCACCTGATGAAGGCCGCTTGTGTTGTGGCCGAAACGTCGTGAGAATATGATTGTGTTATATTATTTTATCAACGTATTATTTTACTCTCATTCTACGTGGTGGTGACTTTACCGAAAGAACCAAAGAAGATGATGGCATCTTTCAGTTCGTTGGGAAGGTCTTCATCATTCCAGATCGTGGCCACGAGGGAGTGCGTGTGTTCTAGTAGGCGTTGCTCTCCAGGTTTACAAATCTCAAGCAGGTATCTGGTCTGGCCCACTCGCTCTGTTCTCTTTCATCTGCTTGACGGCTTTGGCCACTTCAAGCATCGTTGGTTCTTCAGCTCAGTCCTCGGCGGTGGGGTGTTGTGGAATCTCACCAAATAGGGAATCATCTACTACAGCGTTGCAGTTGAATCGACTGATGAATCGTTCCTGCCAGCGGGAGTTTATTGCATCATTTGTCCTTGAAGATTTCTGTCCCATCCTTAGACTGGGGTGGTGCGAGTCCCTGTTTTGATGGTCCAAAGGAGACTTTGATTGCCTTGAAACATTAACGTGAGTCATTGGAATCTGAAAGATTTAGTATTTCTATTGGATTTGTTTTTGAACCGGTTTTTCTTCAGTTCCCGGATTTTGGTTTGTGTCTTCCGATTTTCCCTCCTTGTATGCGTGTTTTTTTCTGCCTAGAGTGTTCGTGTTGATGCTAGGCGATGAATGCTTTCTGCTACTTGTCAATGAGGCCTGAGATTTCCTGGTCGTTGTCATCAAAGCAGTCACAGTTTTTACTTTTTGTGGAGCCGAGGTTGTTAGAACTGCCGTCTTTAGTTGTTTCAAGAACTCATGGACATTCCCTGAAGCCTCGTTGGTGCTGAGACTTTGAGCTGGGTGTTCTTTCAGTCAGGCCTGTACTGCTGGGTCTTTTAGTCTGGTTACATTGAGTTGTCCCCCACCCTGTAGCTTTGGTCGGTTGATGTGTTTGTGGGCTAGTTTGACAGTCATCACTGATCGAATTAGTCTATGGTCAGTCCAGCAACCATCTGCATTGCTCATGGCATGAGTGATGCGGAAATCTTTGCTATGGAGCTTCCTGACAATCACGTAGTCCAGCAAAATTCATTGGTGTGATCGAGGGTGGCACCAGGAGGTCTTAAGTCTATTCTTCTGCCTGAATGGGGTGTTAGTGATGGTCAGGCCGTGCTCAGAGCAGGTTGTGTAGCAGGTGGCCACTGCAGTTGGACTTTCCAATTCCCTCTTTCCCGATTGCTCCGCTCCGCATTTGATGATCTCTCCCAACCCGAGGAGAATCAGCTTGTCAGTTTTCGGTGTTGCTCAGAGTCCCGCGTTGGTGCGCAGGTGCTGATGATGGTTACGTGTTGGTCTTTTGCGCGTTTCAGGCGTAGGGTCACCAAATGCTCATTGATACCAACTGGGAGCTCGCTTGGCCTGTCGACGAGCTTCCTGTCTATTGCAAGACCTACGCCGTGCAGGTGTGGTTCGGGTGCAGGGTTACCCTTCCAAAAGACGGTGGAGCCTCCGCTGAGCTCAGCCAGCCGCCCTTCATAAGGCAGCGCGGCAATGTGGATGTTAAAATAGTTTGGATTGCCTGTGAGGGTCCAGACATAGCAGGATCCAATGTTTAGCTTTCCTTATTCTTTCAAGCACGAATATAGATGCTCCCTCCGGTCACAGCTACAGCTGCCGGGATGCACGCCTGCCCAGTCCAAGTGCATGACGACCTTCGGGAAAGCTGCCGTCTCGGTGCCCGCTTGTGACTTGGAGCTTCGAGCCGCATAGGCCTGCTCCGCTCGCCACTCGCCAATCGCCCAAAGAGCTTTGAGCTTGTCGTGGGGTGGTGGGACGGCACGGTTCCTGGAGGGTGCCACCGCGTGAAGGAATGTGTGGGGGCTGATCTCCCCCTCCCATTAGGTGGGGGCTGATCTCCCCCTCCCATTAGGTGGGGGCTGATCTCCCCCCTCCACTCCCCATTAAGTGGGGGCTGATCTCCCCCTCCCATTAGGTGGGGGCTGATCTCCCCCTCCCATTAGGTGGGGGATGATCTCCCCCCTCCACTCCCCATTAAGTGGGGGCTGATCTCCCCCTCCCATTAGGTGGGGGCTGATCTCCCCCTCCCATTAGGTGGGGGCTGATCTCCCCCCTCCATTCCCATTAGGTGGGGGCTGATCTCCCCACTCCCATTAGGTGGGGGCTGATCTCCCTACTCCACTCCTATTAGGTGGGGGCTGATCTCCCCCTCCCACTCCCCATTAGGTGGGGGCTGATCTCCCCCTCCCCATTAGGTGGGGGCTGATCTCCCCCTCCCATTAGGTGGAGGCTGATCTCCCTACTCCACTCCTATTAGGTGGGGGCTGATCTCCCCACTCCTATTAGGTGGGGGCTGATCTCCCCCTCCACTCCCATTAGGTGGGGGCTGATCTCCCCCTCCCATTAGGTGGGGGCTGATCTCCCCCCTCCACTCCCCATTAGGTGGGGGCTGATCTCCCCCTCCCATTAGGTGGGGGCTGATCTCCCCCTCCCATTAGGTGGGGGCTGATCTCCCCCCTCCATTCCCATTAGGTGGGGGCTGATCTCCCCACTCCCATTAGGTGGGGGCTGATCTCCCTACTCCACTCCTATTAGGTGGGGGCTCATCTCCCCCTCCCACTCCCCATTAGGTGGGGGCTGATCTCCCCCCTCCACTCCTATTAGGTGGGGGCTGATCTCCCCCTTCCACTCCCATTAGGTGGGGGCTGATCTCCCCTTCCCCATTAGGTGGGGGCTGATCTCGCTACTCCACTCCTATTAGGTGGGGGCTGATCTCCCCACTCCCATTAGGTGGGGGCTGATCTCCCCCCTCCACTCCCATTAGGTGGGGTCAGATCTCCCCCTCCCCATTAGGTGGGGGCTGATCTCCCCCTCCCCATTACGTGGGGGCTGATCTCCCCCCTCCCATTAGGTGGGGGCTGATCTCCCCCTCCCATTAGGTGGGGGCTGATCTCCCCCTCCCATTAGGTGGGGGCTGATCTCCCTACTCCACTCCTATTAGGTGGGGGCTGATCTCCCCCCTCCACTCCTATTAGGTGGGGGCTGATCTCCCCCCTCCACTCCCATTAGTTGGGGGCTGATCTCCCCCTCCCCATTACGTGGGGGCTGATCTCCCCCCTCCCATTAGGTGGGGGCTGATCTCCCCCCTCCACTCCTATTAGGTGGGGGCTGATCTCCCCCTCCCCATTAGGTGGGGGCTGATCTCCCCCCTCCTCACTAGGTGGGGGCTGATCTCCCCCTCCCATTAGGTGGGGGCTGATCTCCCCCTCCCATTAGGTGGGGGCTGATCTCCCCCTCCCATTAGGTGGGGGCTGATCTCCCTACTCCACTCCTATTAGGTGGGGGCTGATCTCCCCCTCCCACTCCCCATTAGGTGGGGGCTGATCTCCCCCTCCCACTCCCCATTAGGTGGGGGCTGATCTCCCCCCTCCACTCCTATTAGGTGGGGGCTGATCTCCCCCCTCCACTCCTATTAGGTGGGGGCTGATCTCCCCACTCCCATTAGGTGGGGGCTGATCTCCCCACTCCCATTAGGTGGGGGCTGATCTCCCCACTCCCATTAGGTGGGGGCTGATCTCCCCCCTCCACTCCCATTAGGTGGGGGCTGATCTCCCCCCTCCACTCCTATTAGGTGGGGGCTGATCTCCCCACTCCCATTAGGTGGGGGCTGATCTCGCTACTTCCCATTAGGTGGGGGCTGATCTCCCCCTCCCCATTACGTGGGGGCTGATCTCCCCCCTCCCATTAGGTGGGGGCTGATCTCCCCCCTCCACTCCTATTAGGTGGGGGCTGATCTCCCCACTCCCCTTAGGTGGGGGCTGATCTCCCCCCTCCCCTTAGGTGGGGGCTGATCTCCCCCCTCCCATTAGGTGGGGGCTGATCTCCCCCCTCCACTCCCATTAGGTGGGGGCTGATCTCCCCCCTCCACTCCTATTAGGTGGGGGCTGATCTCCCCACTCCCATTAGGTGGGGGCTGATCTCGCTACTCCCATTAGGTGGGGGCTGATCTCCCCCTCCCTATTACGTGGGGGCTGATCTCCCCCCTCCCATTAGGTGGGGGCTGATCTCCCCCCTCCACTCCTATTAGGTGGGGGCTGATCTCCCCACTCCCATTAGGTGGGGGCTGATCTCCCCCTCCCATTAGGTGGGGGCTGATCTCCCCCCTCCCATTAGGTGGGGGCTGATCTCCCCCTCCTCACTCCCATTAGGTGGGGGCTGATCTCCCCCTCCTCACTCCCATTAGGTGGGGGCTGATCTCCCCCTCCCATTAGGTGGGGGCTGATCTCCCCCCCCCCGCTCCCCGCGAGTGTGTGTGGTGCGACCTCTGCCCCCTCCACCCCCGCCCCCGACCGGGTGACCGCCCCCCCCCCCCCCCCCCCCACGTCCTAACCCCGCGGATTACGGAATATTGTTCGGCTCGCGGCTGCTGAGAGTTAATTAATTATTTCCACGAAGCCGTTGCGTCAACAAGCCGACGGCGCTGGGAACCAATCGGTGAGTCTCCGGCGCTACGCTCGTGGCGGCTCCCCAATTATTTATTTATTTACGTGTGCGCGCGACGTTCATGTACTGATTAAGGTCACCCAGACACTGCCGTGCGCCGATCGCTGTCCCACCGCTCTTCGCACACACACACACGCACGCACACACACGCACACACACACACACACGCACACACACACACACACACGCACACACGCACACACACACGCACACACACACACACGCACACACACACACACACACGCACACACACACACGCACACACACACACACACGCACACACACGCACACACGCACACACACACGCACACACACACACACGCACACACAACAACAACAACAACCGCC